>JADBJO010034764.1:0-7500 GCA_016801955.1 Conus betulinus
AGAAGAAGAGAGTAGATAGAGGCTAGACTGGGGAAAAAAATCGGTTTCACGATAGGAAGCAAATAGATAATACGTGTACCTGTTTTAGAGCCATGTGGAAATATGAATGAGAGAGATTAGATGTGTTACAGTCAGTGACCTGTACATTATCGTTCTTTTCAAAGAGTTCATGTAACCCCATGTGGCAAGATTGATGTTTCACCATTGGATGTATCCGGTTACACACACACACACACACACACACACACACACACACACATGACACACCCACACACACACACGCACGCACGCACACCGCACGCATGCACACAACAACAACGTCACGCATGCAGAGACAGAGATAGAGAGAGAGAGAGAGAGAGAGAATCGTATACAATGCCATTGTGCTTATCCATTATTTTCACTCCGGTCGCCACTTACTTTTTTTTCAAAAGTTTTTTAACCAAGTAAGAAATTTGTATAGTTGAAG
Source organism: Conus betulinus (assembly GCA_016801955.1). Taxonomy (NCBI): domain Eukaryota; kingdom Metazoa; phylum Mollusca; class Gastropoda; order Neogastropoda; family Conidae; genus Conus; species Conus betulinus. The sequence goes on from JADBJO010034764.1 coordinate 470, forward strand.
AAGAAACCTTGAAACAGTATTTTTTGGTCATACGTTGCACACAGTCAAAGTGAGAATTGTAGCATTTCTGATACAACACGTGCAACTTTATAGCTGACAGCTGACACATCTGGAAGATACATTACTTTCACTTTTCACCCATAGTCCCGATTCCCGATCACACACACACAACACACCACACCCACACACACACACACACACACGCACAACACCAACACACACACACCCACACACACACACACAACACACACTACACACACACACACACACACACCACACACATGCAACATAACAGACGCACACACCACCCACACGCACACACATCCACGCACACACACACACACACACCACACACACACACACACACACACACACGCGCACGCACTCACGCACGCACGCACGCACGCACGCATGCACACGCACCGGCACACACACCACGCACCATAACACACCACACACACCACACACCCACAACACACACACACACACACACACACACACACACACACACACACACAGCGCTGACAACATGTGCGCATTGCACCACACACATAAATACTGTCTGTCTGTCTGTCTGTCTGTGTGTCTGCTCTTCTCCCTCCCTCCCTCTCTCTCTCTTCTCTCTCTCTCACACACACACCCACCACACACAACACACACCCCACCCACACCACACACACACACCACACACACACAAAACACACACATATACACAGCCATACACTCGAGCGCTTGCGCACGTATGCACGCACACGCACATAGACAGACGTAATTTGCATACATACATACACATACATGCATGCATACATACATGCATATGCTTGCATGCATACATACATACTACATACATACACATACACGCATACACACACACTCTCTCTCTCCCTCTCCTCTCTCCTCGGCTCTGCTCTTCTCAGCACCTTGTCACGCACGCACTTGGAAATACTAGGTTTTTATGGACACATTTTACTTTTGTCCCCTTCACATACCGAAATGACAAATATTCTGTCTACCCCTTTCCCCTCCCTTCCCTCCTTCCAGTAAACCTACCCCCGCCTCCCCCTCTTTACGTACGTTACATGCGCTGAAAAGATACCTGGGCACTAGGCAGGGAGGAGGGGTATTCAGTTACTGGGTGAAGCGATGTACAGCTAAAGCGAGCACTAAATCAGATACATGATATTTAAAGAGTCATACGCGGGCCTACACACAAGCTGTATTCCGACACGAACCCATATTCAAATACTCATACCATGATTTATAAACATCTGTGTGCTGAACCTTCATTTGGAGCAGGTAGTGATTTTATATTGTAACCCGTTCATTTCAAAACAAGTCGATTTCATTCAGGATTCATTTGGCTTCAGGGTGTTTTCTTCTTCCACTTTGTACCTTTATTTTAGAGTTGGGATGAGTGGGGGGGGGGGTGGGGGGGGGGGGGGGGGGTGGGGGGGGGGGGGGGGGGGGGGGGGGGGGGGGGGGGGGTGGGGGGGGGGGGGGGGGGGGGGGGGAGACATTTTTTTTTTTTTTAAATAAATAAAACTGAAAGAACAAATGCTATTCGTTTTCAAATCAGATGTTTTGCAAGCTGGACCTGATTCAATACTTATAACACGACAAATAAGATTGTAATCGTGGATGAAACAGGGGGTTGGGGGTCTGTTACGCCACTGAGAAATAAGTATAATGTTTCTTATATCGCGCTTAAAAATCAAACGAATACTATCTCTAAGGCGCTGTTACAAACTATCATCACTACATCACCTGTCTCATATACCATATACACCGTACAACACCAAACACCACCAAGCTACGACAAAGAGCATTACTCACACAATAACTAACCAAGATCCCCATGCGCTAACGAGTATGACCATTCACTTATTTTTTCAAGATCTATCACTACAAAAACTACAAAACTCCTGTACCGAATTCAATCATGACACACAAAACAGTACTCATAGAACAACCACATCCCTACATTTTGAAAAGATCCCAGACCGGCTTATTAGTTAGTTTGTAGCATCCCCCCCCCCCCCCTCGCCCCCCCCCCCACCCCCCCCGGCATTGTTTATTTTTTTACTTACCCATGACATGTGGTTTGTTGAAATCATAACGCTTGACCAAACACTGTTTCCCCTTGATAGGGCCTCTCCATCGGCGTCCAAGAATGATCATAAATGGCCGTATCTTCTCCAGTAATGTATTGTCGTGGGGTTTGTTTTTCAGCTTAATCAACAAGCGACCGTTTGTGATAGCTGTGTTGACGTACCTGATATTTATTCTCCTATTTGGTGTTTTTATTAATAATATACGGGGGAAAATAACATACTTACAAATGATTGTTCGGAAACCCGGTGAGATTAATCATGATTGCAGGAACACGAGCCGTTGCCTGCAGGATTCGATGTGATTTATAGACAAGACACAATCAGACTGTTTTTTTAGGATTGTTAGTGTGAGTCTAACATCTAATTTTTACTTCCCGTGTTTCTTTTTGCTTTTTTCTTTCGTGTGCCTGTCAAGATACAGCATTATGGGAGTTTCAGGGGCAGGCAGGTTACATTGAAAAGGCATGAAGCCTCTCCTGTAAGCGGGGGGGTGGGGGGGGACCCGCCGCTCAATGATATCGGTGGGGGCTGGGGGGTACGGGGTAAATGTTCTGAAGCTCTGTAAAATGTGGCACATGAGCTATGCATCGTCCACAAGGTTAAGACGTATAGGCCCAGAATGCTATACACTACTAAAATCCACTACTGGTGTAACACTGTGTGTGTGTTTGTGGAGGTTGGTGTGTGTGGTGTGTGGATGCTGTGTGGCGCGCGCGCGCCGCCGCGCAGCGTGTTTGTGTGTGTTGTGCGTGTGCGGTTGTGTGTGTTTGTGGTTGTGTGAATGGTGGTGTGTGTAGTGTTGTAGTGGTTGTTCGTTTAGAATTATTTAAGGTAATATACTGATCCGTATGAAGTCACGGTTGAAAGAAACTTACTGGTCATCTTGTACTGAACAAGAACAACATCGAGCGCAGAGGTACCCCACCGACAACAAACAACCAGACCAAAAAAAATGTACAAGGACCCGATGTGTTTCATGAGTCGTAGTAATGTGTGTGTGCCTGTGTGTTTATGGGGGGGTGGTGCATAAGTATGTAATAAATTTTTAAAAATGTCAGTGTCATTAGAAGTGCCCTTTATTGCGTAACGTAATGGATTGATGGGAAAGAAGGATGAAATACCGTTAGTGGGCTAATAGAACGTCTTTCCCGTGCATAGTCTATTTCATTAATGACGAATAGACCAATAAGTGCCCATCACTTTAAAAAACACCCACATTCTAATCTAGTACCATAACGCTAACCATAACTAAATTCAATAGCCTGGATGAACTGATACTGAAGCAGTAGAGGACGGAGCGGGGAACGAAAATAGGGGGTAAAATGGTTGGGTGGTTTAAACCCCATGTCTGCATATAAGAGAATAAATCAAACAAATAACTCGAGAATCAAAGTAAAATGTCCCAACTGGACTCTTAACAATTGCCTAACAGCTTCTATAGCCTTCGCTTCGTTCCCCAAAATGTCCCAAAAATTCGCGATTGATTGTGATGATAGGAAGGTGTGAGTGGTGTTGGTCGGTTTGTGGGAGATGGTATGTAGACATTGTGTGGGGATAGTCGTTGATGGCCCAACATGAGCACAGGGTACTAAGAACAGGCAGATGTATTAATTTAGGTAATAAACGGGGAGTGAACGTCCGAACAAGTCTGAAGGAGGTGGCTCGTATGTCAGGGGTGATTATGAATATTCCTTTTGCTACTAGGACAGCTCAGGTGTCAAGGAAACCCATTAAGACTTGTCTGTTGATTAATTGACAAGAACCTTTTTTTTTTTCATCAAGCCCAGATTTGCAACTCTTGTAGTCGAGAAGTTATAGGCATCAAAACTGTAATGAAAGACATAAGAGTTGGAGAATGGGGCAACGGAGCAGATCTCACAACATCCCTTGAACCCGAGGCTGTCAGATCCACCTAACCCGAGGTAATCCATAAGTGGAGACCCGGGTTTTGAAGGAAAATCGGTAATATTGTTGTAAATGATAAAGGCATAATTCAATACGGGGGAGATCTTAAATGAGATCAGTGACCACATAGTAGAGCAAGTAGTGAGTTACATTGATTGTGGGACAGTCTCATTCACTAACAACGCCGAAGCTCGTATCCCGATCTTCAGTTTTTAAAATTTATTAGAATTTAATATAGAAATTATAATTTAATAAATAAATAAAGCTGTAAAATATATAGAAGAAAATATCGTTTGTTCCAGTTTATGTCAGCTACCCAATATTAGTAAGAGTACATTTCACAAACGCTTCCCCTTACCTTTGTTTATGATGTTTATTCTTATTTAATACTTGTTGGGGAACTGTTTGGGTGGCACAGTGATCTTTGCAATTTCGAGACCCAAAAGCTTCGGATATCCCTTTCAAGCCCTGTTATAGGTAAAAACGTATTCCTTTTTTTTTTCACGTACTTTATTTTTGTTATTTGACATAACAGGACCAAAAAAAAAGAAAAAAAAAAAAAGAAAAAAACCAAAACCGCATAAAAAAAAAATAAGCCACAGGAAAGCAAATCTTTGAACAATTGGTAGTTTAGGAATAGTTGGAGGTAAAAACCGAGTACAGTATGTGTACATGAGCTTTATGTCACCAGCCGTAAAATGATGCCAAAGATGATACAGTCGGTGGATGGGGAGACTCGGCTTGGTGGTCGAGACCGGTGTTACAATAAGGTGCTGAAAAGAACGCGGTGGTAAGGGTGAAGGTGCCGTGTTGGTGTGGACAAGTGGTATCTGAAAGAAAATGCGGTTGAATTGCACAAAAGATAGGAAATGGCTTAAACTAGCCCAAGATTTTCATTGGAATAAGTTGAGTTTAACCCTTATTGAATAAAGAATAGACAATAAAAATTACTTGTCACATTAAGTATCCAGACCAATTATCTTTTGCACATCAATGAGATAAGCAAGGGTATATTCCTCACGTTTTCATATGTTAGCAATCAAACATTGCAGTTTTTCCATTGTTTATGTTTGCTAAAGTTCAAAGGTCTAACTGACTGACTAAGTTCGAGTGTTGCGCCTGACGTATTTAATGAGAACAGAACACCATTCATTCTTCACAGTGTTTTGGGGCCTGTTTTACACGCTGTTTATTCAAACGTTAAGTTATTCTGTCCTACTTTCCCGGCTCCGGACAAAAAAGAGCACATAAAAAGGTAAAGATAGGGAATGGAATAATATACCAAAATGTATAAATGTATAACTTTTTAACGACACAATATTTAGTTTTGCCCCCTCAGGTGAATGTACATATCGCAGATCGTGATATTAAATGTAACACAAGCCAACTCATAGAACCCCAAAAATAAAAAAACAGTCGTGGATTAGTAGTGGTTGTTTTTGTGACGAAGTGTTGGGTTAAAAGGGGATGTTAAAAGAATTGTGTGAACTATTAAAAAAATCACAGGGAAGGGTGTAGCATATGCGTAGAAGAATAAAACGAAGAAAGTCTCTATGGAGGCCCTAGGTATCTTGAGTAGCAGTCATCCTGAGGGGAGGAGAAATGGAAAGGAGGGTAGGCGTCTGTTTTCTTCTGATATCAAGCAAAAGCCCGGTGGGCAGGAGCCATTGAGACGGTATTGTGGGAAGACCATTCTGGTTACCGTTTCATGTATCACAGTTTCAAGTGGCGTTCTTAATGAATCGTTGTAGTAAACGAACGGAAAAATTGGTCCAACAGGAGCATTCTCAACAACAACAAAAGGCACAATCTAATAAACCAGATCTTTAGAAGTAAGAAGAATCACATAATAATACTTTAGCGTCAATATACGTTTGGGTGGGTTTTTTTTACGCTCTAATATGTGAAAGTGAACAAAACTGATGCCTGATGAAGGAAGTCCCTTTTTTGATGATGGTCACATATCCATGAGTCGAAACGCAATCTCTTTGTATATATGTGTGTGTGTGTGTGCGTGTGTGTGTGGGTGTTGTGTGGTGTGAATGAGAAAGTGTAGTGCTACTGATGTGAGAGAGAGAGAGAGAGGGAACGAGAGAAGAAGAGAGAGAAATGCGGCATTATATCAATAGCTATAAAAGAAAAAGAAACAAGTCACACACCGCCAAGTGTACAATAGTGCGACGAAAACCACTAAGAAAAAAGAATATAACACTACAACTACCTATATAATCCACAATCGCAAAAAACATGTAGTGATCACAAAATAAAATCATAAGAAATCAGAAAACTAGCGATGAGCATAGAAGTAAGCCCTGTAATGAATGCGGGCATCATCGAATAAAAACCCACACCGTGTTCAAAGGACATAGAGTTAGTGAAGCAGCGAGGTTACAAAGTTGTTCTGATAAGTTCGGTTGACTCCGTAGGGGGACTTTTGCGTAAGGACTTGTGGGGGTACCACAATGATCTATAGTAGTTGGTGTGGGGGAGTGCGGTTCGTGCACGGGGGGGGTGGGTGCGGTGGGGGGACAGGGCTGTCGTGGGTGTTGGTGAAAGGGAGTGTTTTCTCTGAAAGTAGGAATTTCCCATCTTCCAAGATTTAATCTGAAAACTTTGCGACTGTTGTGACGACGTGGCCATGTTATGCCGCGAACAGCTGACCAGTGCCTCTCGGTCCTGATGTGGTTTATGGTCGGCTGAGCCCGTGTACACATGTTCTATACAACATGACTTGAGTCAACGTGATTGATCTACTACAGCATGACTTGAGCAACATGGTTGAGGATCTATACATGACTTAAGCACATGATTGAGGATCTATACCAAACGACTTGACTCCAGTCTAAATTACGATCAGGTTATTTTGGGTGCCCTTGATTAGTTTTTAAAAAAACAGAAAGAAAGAGAAAAAGAAAAAAAGAACGCAAACTAATTACCGTAAGCCAGATGTTGTAATAGTACATCGTTTGTTTGAGGGTGAAATATGTGTGTACTGTAATTGTGTGTGTGTGTGGT
>JADBJO010034765.1:2500-7500 GCA_016801955.1 Conus betulinus
CCATGATACATTTCTTCTTTTATTCATCAATTCGCTCCTTCCTTCCACCATTCATTTCTTCTTTCACTCATTTTTTTTTCTTCCCTAGCTCAGGACCTTCTTCCAGATACTTTTTTTTTTTAATTATTTTTTCTTTCCATCTTTCGTGCAATCTCTTTCTTCCTTCCACACCCTCCTTTCCGCGTTTTTATTCCTTCCTTTCTTTCTTTCTTTTTTTTTTTCTTTTTTGTTCTCATTTCCCTCCTTTCTTTGTTCGAAATGTGAAGGATAAAGATACATGTCAACAGTATTCTATACGCTGTTCATCCCATTCATAGTCAAGACCTTACGGTACATTTCCAGCAGAAACGGGGCAGGCACTTTCTTGACACACCATAAACATCCGCCAGAGTCAAACGAATGGTGGATCGACCCTTTGGGGGCATTCTGAAGTAAACACAAGTTGATGAAAGGCAGTTTAAGCACCCTTTCTTGCACTGCTGCTTTAGAAACGTCCTTCCAGGCAGGGTTATATGTCCGTGTTGCGGCCAAGTGTTCACTACGGAAATCATTCTCAAGCAGAAATCAGTTTGGATCTGCCCTCCTCCAAGGATAGGGCACACCCCTGTGTGTGTGTGAGTGTGTGTGTGTGTGTGTGTGTGTGTGTGTGTGTGTGTGTGTGTGTGTGTGTGTGTGTGTGTGTGTGTGAGAGAGAGAGAGAGAGAGTGTGTGTGTGTGTGTCAATTATCTAACGTCTTTCCACTCAACATGATATTAGACGGTGTGTGTGTGTGTGTGTGTGTGTGTGTGTGTGTGTGTGTGTGTGTGTGTGTGTGTGTGTGTGCGCGCGCGCGCGCGCGCATGCGTGCGTGCGTGCGTGCGTGCGTGGTGTGTGTGTGTGTGTGTGTAGCTTTTCTTTCCATCACAGCCATAAGAGTACTAATGGCTCTTTTTAACGTTTCTTCTGAGCCATCCAGAAAAAAAGGGGCGTGTCATCAGCAAACCAAGACAAGAGTTTCGACAGAGTTTTTAAAGTATTTCCCTGATTTTGTTGCTGCTATTAAGAACAAGTGAGGACAGCAGGGGTCTCCTCGTTTTAACGCCTCTCTCAACGTTAAACCACCAAGAAAACTGACTACTCAATGGTGCACAAGAACTGGCATTTTTGTACAAACTCACGATCACCTGATCATTGCAATGCCAAACAAAAGAAATCCAGTGCATTTTGGAAAATTAGAAATAAAAGTCCAGGACACTGAATCGAAAGTGTGTTTTTTTTTTTTTTTTTAAATCTACTGAAAGCAGCATTCGTGGAATAATAACTGTATTTTTCTTTCAGCGGCACGTTTGTCTACTCCTCCTAATGTTATATACAATGACGATGCGCTATCACTAGCATTTAACATTTGTTATCTACAATATCTCGTCCTTTCATAAATCTCTTTTTTACCCTTATGAATTATCTGTGATAAAACAAGTTTCAATCTAGGGCAATACAAGAAGATGAATTATCTATGATAAAACAAATTTCAATCTAAGGCAATACAAGAAGATGCAATTTCATTGGCAGTACCAGTCCATGGCTTCGTGGCTCACAGCAGTCATATTAATCTGGATACAGTAGACAGAAACACACTCTTTGTTATTACAGAACGGACAGGCGCAAAAAAGACTTTCCATATTAGACAGTCAGTGAACACATGCGGTGTTTCTTCTAACATGGTTAGAACTTAAGGAAAGGCATCCTGATAAATTCTTCACCGAACTTCCTTCCATACAATGGTGTAATTCAAGCGATCAACTATTTCCCAAAACAGACACAAAGTTCAGCAGACTGACTGAACATTACAAGATCATTGACGCTAAACCCTGGTTCAATGTTCTGAACATTACAAGAGCATTGATTTTTTTTTTCCCTGTCCCAACCTCTGCGCCACCTCAGAGGCAGTGCACCCAAGCCGCTCATTCGGACACCCCCAGGAGACACTGCACTGCTACCGAGTCACTTCGGTGGTGTTCAGTGGCGCCTATTCTGATCTAACATACGCAGGACACCACCTACTAAGCCCCCTACTGACGACAATAATTGCTTAGTCGCGGAGCCGGCGTGAGTGAGCTCTCCCTCCGGAGGGCTTCACCACGTCCGTCCAACGACAGCCCCAGTGGACTCGCCGATACCGGTGACCCCGACGGAACCAAAACCAAGGCCACAGACGTGGAGAGGACATCGAAATTGAGGTCACCATGAGAGCAGGGCATGAAGGGCCACAGAATCTGATACTTTTTTTTATGCTGATCGATGAGAATGAGGATGATTAAGATGATGCTACGGATTTCCATTTCGGTCTGAGACTACATGACAGGGCTGTACTCTACGCTTCCTTTCATAATATATCCCGGCGTCAACCAGGCCCGAGAGATACAGGCTCCTGCAGTGTTGGTCAGGAAATTTGAACAACACTCTCAGAAATGCATCAATTAAGTGGATGAAACTCGACTGTGTGGTCCCAGTCTTCCCAACGAGTCCGCAGCAAACCCAACTCTGGGTAGGAGCCAGCCGGCGCAAAAAACCCACATGACTCTGATGGGATTGGAACCCACGACCTCCCAGCCGGGAGTCCGCGACGCTAACCACTTCGCCACGGCGGCTGGTTACAAGAGCACTGATGCTAAACCCTGGTTCAATGTTCTGAACATTACAAGATCATTGATGCTAAACCCTGGTTCAGTGTTCTGAACATTACAAGATGATTGATGCTAAACCCTAGTTCAATGTACTGAACATTACAAGATCAATGATGCTAAACCCTGGTTCAATGCTCTGAACATTACAAGATCATGATGCTAAACCCTGGTTCAATGCTCTGAACATTACAAGATCATGATGCTAAACCCTGGTTCAATGCTCTGAACATTACAAGATCATTGATGCTAAACCCTGATTCAATGTTCTGAACATTACAAGATCACTGATGCTAAACCCTGGTTCAATGTTCTGAACATTACAAGATCAATGATGCTAAACCCTGGTTCAATGTTCTGAACATTACAAGACCACTGATGCTAAATCCTGGTTCCGTGTTCTGGAAGGCAGTAACTACGTGCAGTCGTCTCTGGCTGCTTAAGGATCTTCTCCAGCAGCAACTAACAAATGGAATTTAAAAAAAAAAAAAAAAAATTAAAAATCCAAGCACAACGATTCAGACAAAAGAAAAATAGTAACTGTTTTTTTTTTTTTTTTTGTTTGTTTGTTTGTTTTTTTTTTCCAAATTAACGTCTGACACTGAGATGGTGTCACGGCAGGATTCTGCGCCGCATCCTTCCCACGAGAAAGCAGTGACATATTCGCCGGATTGCTGATGATCCTTTCTTCCTGTTTTGTCATCAAGATACTGAAAGTATTGAACTTTATTCTGGAACTGTCTTTTTACCCATAGTTTTTTTGTTGTTTGTTTGTTTGTTTTTTTTTACCAAACTGCAATATCTTTTAAAACGTTTCGGACCAAACAACCGTATTTTTCGTAACATTCTTGTCATGCGGACGTTCCCCAGACTGAAGATGTTGTCCTGTGTGGAATCCAGCATGACAACGTCTCTGAAAACCTATTCGACAGGATTCTGTTCACAGCATAGTTCTGTGCATACAAAAGGCAGATTTCACAGGATGGCTCCTACTTTCCAGGGTATTCTCATTGTTTTGAAAGGAAGATTGAACATTATGCGTTCCTGTATCCAGGACAAACTGTTTCAGTTCATGGCAGAATGGATTGCTCATGAAGCTCTGAGGAACAACCGGTTTTCATTATTACTTTCGTAGCTTTGAGGAACGATCCTTGTCATTACTGCTTTCGTAGCTCTGAGGAACAATCGCTTTTCATTATTACTTTCGTAGCTCTGAGGAACAGTCGCTTTCCATTATTAATTCCGTAGCTCTCAGGAACAATCGCTTTTCATTATTACTTCCGTAGCTTTGAGGAACAATCGCTTTTCATTATTACTTTCCGTAGCTCTGAGGAACAATCGCTTTTCATTATTTTTCATTATCGCTTTTATTATTACCGTAGCTTTGAGGAACAATCGCTTTTCATTATTACTTCCGTAGCTTCGCTTTTCATTATTAGCTCTGAGGAACAATCGCTTTTCATTATTACTTTCGTAGCTTTGAGGAACAATCGCTTTTCATAATACTTTCGTAGCTCTGAGGAACAATCGCTTTTCATTAGCTCGTAGCTTTGGAACAATCGCTTTTCATTATCACTTCCGTAGCTCCGTATCGCTCATTATTACTTTCAGCTTTGAGGACAATCGCTTTTCATTATTACTTTTGTAGCTCTGAGGAACAATCGCTTTTCATTATCACTTCCGTAGCTCTCAGGAACAATCGCTTTTCATTATCACTTTCCGTAGCTCTGAGGATCAATCCCTTTTCATTATCACTTCCGTAGCTCTGAGGACAATCCACTTTCATTTCTACTTTCGTAGCTCTGAGGAACAATCCCTTTTCATTATTACTTCCGTAGCTCTGAGGAATAATCCTTTTTCATTCTTACCTTCATGTACAAAGGAACTACACACATCTACGATCAATCTTGAATGCATCTGAACTGTCTTTCCTTACCCTCCCCATTCTGGTCACTTCGTCCCTCTCTTCTCTAGGTCTGTGTACTTTCCTTTCCCTCGTGCATTAACTATGCAGATTCTCACTGAGCCATGCTGCGGAATACGTAGCCTTCATTTCATCAATTAGAACATTTGTCAAGGAGGGAGTATGTTTGCTGTTAGCGACTGCAAGCTCTTCTCCTTTGAAGGAAGTATTATTAGTTGTATGAGATCTGTTAAAAAAAAAAAAAAATGAAAGAGCAATTACATCTCTTGTTTTTCTTTCTAATACATCGTATGAGATCTGTTTAAAAAAGAGTTACTTTTCTTGTATTTGTCTCCAATACATTGTATGAGATCTGTTTTTAAAAAAATGAAGGAGTTACTTCTCTCGTATTTCTTTCCAATACATTGTATGACAC
>JADBJO010034766.1:5000-13070 GCA_016801955.1 Conus betulinus
ACACACACCACACAACACTGTAAATCTACACACCCATACACATGTAAATAAAGCTGCATATCAAGCAGTCCTTCACAATACGTTGTGTTGCGCCGATATTGACAAGGACGTATCAAGGAGACGCCACAGCGAAAATGGAACAAATAATATTCGCAGTAGCGTATCCGTGAGAGGCCCTTGCAAAGATCTGGCAGCAACACGATCCATTTTTATATTAAGAATTACAAATCATCAATATTAACAAGGAATGGATTATCAGTAAGATCTAACCAAATCTGCTTTACAGCCCTCTTCATCATGTTTCTCTGCAGTATGTTCGATAGCGTACGAAAGTCAGGCCATAGGAAAGAAAGGACAACAGAACACTTTTTCTGCAAATATCATCTACCATTGATTATTAAATAAAACCAACACACACATACCAAAGATCATTTGCAGTCCTAACAACCTTTCTTCCATCCATTCACTCCTCTCCCTCGCCCCTTTCCCCCCTACCTCAAAGAAAATCACACACACACACACACACACACACACACACACACACACACACACACACACACACGAGTCTACACACCCCATACACATATAAAGCTGCATATCAAGCAGTCCTTCACAATACGTTGTGTTGCTCCGATATTTACAAGGACCTATCAAGGAGACGCCACAGCAAAATGGAACAAATCATCTTCGCAATGGCGTACCCATGATAGGCCCTTGTAAAGATCTGGCAGCACACGATCCATGTTTCATATCAACAATTACTGAGCATTATCATGAGGCATAAAGTATTAAGAAACATGTAATCAAATCTGCGTTACAGATATCTGTTATATGGTGTTTTGCTGGCGTATGGTGTTTTTCGTTGGCGTATCAAAGGTAGACCAAAGCGAAGGTTGGGACGGCACACACATTTTTTTTTCTGCAAATATATATGGCACTGTTGATGTAAAAAAAACCTAAACACCAACACTAACACTACCACTAACACTATTAACATCATTTGCAGTCCTAACAGTCTCTCTTCCATCCCATTCACTCTCCCCCTCGCGCCCCTTTGTCTCAGTCACACACACACACACACACACACACACACACACACACATACTATATATATTATATATATATATATATATAATATATATATATATATATATATATATATATTATATTCACACACACATTCACACACACTCACCACACCCACCATCCAAACACTCCCCCTCAGTCACACACTCAGTCACACACACACAACACACACACACACACACACACACACACACACACACACACTTCTTCCATCCCATTCACTCTCCCTCGCCCCTTTCCCGTCTTCACACAAAAACCCACACACACACACACACACACACACACACACACACACACACACACACACCTGTAAATCTACACACCCATACACATATAAATAAAACTGCATATCAAGCAGTCCTTCACAATACGTGTGTTGTTGCTCCGATATTTACAAGGACGTATCAAGGAGGCGCCACAGCGAAAATGGAACAAATAATCTTCGCAATGGCGTACCCATGATAGGCCCTTGCAAAGATCTGCAAAGGCAGCAACACGATCCATTTTTATATTAAGAGTGACAAATCATCAATATTAACAGGGGATGGATTATCAGAAAGATGTAACCAAAATCTGCTTTACAGATATCTTTATCATATGTTTCTCTGCCATGTGTACGATATGGCGTACAAAGATAGGCCATAGGAAAGATGGACAGCACAACATTTTTTTTTTCTGCAAATATCTACCATTTATAATAAAAAAAACCAAAAACACACACATACCAAAGATCATTTGCAGTCCTAACACCTCTCTTCCACCCATTCACTCTCCCTCGGACCTTCCCCCCTCCCTCAAAGAAAATCACACGCACGCGCGCGCGCGCACACACACACACACACACACACACACACACACACACACACACACATATATATACACATATATATACACATACCACACACACACACATACACACATATACACACACATATATATCTACACATATACATATAAATAAAGCTGCATATCAAGCAGTCCTTCACAATACGTTGTGTTGCTCCGATATTTACAAGGACGTATCAAGGAGACGCCACAGCGAAAATTGAACACATAATCTTCGCAATGGCGTACCCTTGATAGGCCCCTGCAAAGATATGGCAGCAACACGATCCATTTTTTATATTAAGTGTTACAAATCATAAATTTTAAAAAGGAATGGATATCAGTAAGATCTAACCAAAATCTGCTTTACAGCCCTCTTCATCATGTTTCTCTGCAATATGTTCGATAGCGTACGAAAGTCAGGCCATAGGAAAGAAAGGACAACAGAACACTTTTTTTCTGCAAATATCATCTACCATTGATAATTAAATAAAACCAACACACACATACCAAAGATCATTTGCAGTCCTAACAACCTTTCTTCCATCCCATTCACTCTCTCCTTCCTCTCCCCCCCTTTCCCCCCTCCCTCAAAGAAAATCACACACACACACACACACACACACACACACACACACACACACACACACACACACACACGACACATCTACAGACCTCTACACCCTACACATATAAAGCTGCATATCAAGCAGCCCTTCACAAAACGTTGTGTTGCTCCGATATTTACAAGGACGTATCAAGGAGACGCCACAGCGAAAATGGAACAAATCATCTTTCGCAATGGCGTACCCATGATAGGCCCTTGCAAAGATCTGGCAGCAACACGATCCATTTTTTTATCAATAATTACAGAGCATTATAATAAGGCGTAGATTATTAAGAAACATGTAATCAAATCTGCGTTACAGATATCTGTTACATGGGGTTTTGCTGTCATTTCGTTGGCGTATCAAAGGTAAACCAAAGCAAAACTTTCGACAGCACAACATTTGTTTTTGCAAAGATATCTGGCAGTGTTGATGTAAAAAAAACACCTACCACACACCACTAACAACATCATATTAAATATCATTTGCAGTTTCTTCCATCTAACAGTCGCCCTGTCTCCCTCCCATTCACTCTCTCCGCCCCCCCCTCTCTCTCTCTCTCTCTCTCACACACACACACACACACACACACACACACTTATATATATAGATATATATAGCATATATATATATATATTCAACACACACACACACACACACACACACACACACACACACACACACACACACACACACACACACTCGCGCACTCACTCTTCCATCCAACCATTCACTCTCCCTCGCCCTTTTCCCTTCTTCACAGAAAACCACACACACACACACACACACACACACACACACACACACACACACACCACATCTGTAAATCGACACACACACACACATATAAATAAAACTGCATATCAAGCAGTCCTTCACAAAACGTTGTGATGCTCCGATATTTACAAGGACCTATCAAGGAGGCGCCACAGCGACAATGGAACAAATCATCTTCGCAATGGCGTACCCATGATAGGCCCCTGCAAAGATATGCAAAGGCAGCAACACGATCCATTTTTGTATTAAGAGTGACAAATCATAAATATTAACAAGGGATGGATTATCTGTAAGATCTAACCAAACCTGCTTTACAGCCCTCTTTATCATATGTTTCTCTGCAATGTGTACGATAGCGTACGAAACGATAGGCCATAGGAAAGAATGGATAGCATAACGCTTTTTTTTTTTTTCTGCAAATATATACCATTGATAATAAAACAAAACCACACACACACATACCAAAGATCATTTGCAGTCCTAACAACCTCCCTTCCACCCCACTCTCCCTCAGCCCTTTCCCCCTCCTCAAAGAAAACACACACACACACACACACACACACACACACACACACACACACACACACACACACGTGAGTGATCGACACGCCCATACACATATAAAGCTGCATATCAAGCAGTCTTTCACAAAACGTTGTGTTGCTCCGATATTTACAAGGACGTATCAAGGAGACGCACACAGCGAAAATGGAACAAATAATCTTCGCAATATCATACCCATGGTAGGCCCTTGCAAAGATCTGGCAGCAACACGATCCATTTTTTTATATTAAGAGTTACAAATCGTAGATATTAACAAGGAATGGATTATCAATAAGTTGTAACCAAATCTGCTTTATAAACCCCCTTCATCATATGGCGTTTCTCTGTAATACGTGCGATAGCGTACGAAAGATAGGCTATAGAAAAGAATGGATAGCATAACACTTTTTTCTACAAATATTATCTATCATTGCTGATTAAATAAACCAACACAAGCATACCAAAGATCATTTGTAGCCCTAACAACCTCTCTCAACCACCCCATTCACTCTCCCTCGCCCCTTTCCCCCCCCTCCCTCAAAGAAAATCACACACACACACACACACACACACACACACACACACACACACACACACACACACACACACACACACACACACACACACACTGTGAGTCTACACACCCTTACACATGTAAATAAAGCTGCATATCAAGCAGTCCTTCACAATACGTTGTGTTTCTTCTCCGATATTTACAAGGACGTATCAAGGAGACGCCACAGCGAAAATGGAACAAATAATCTTCGCAATGGCATACCCATGATAGGCCCTTGCAAAGATCTAGCAGCAACACGATCCATTTTTGGTATCACCAATTACAAAGCATTATAATCAGCCATAAATTATCAAGCCAAATAGAACCCAATCTGCTTCACCCTTCATCTCATGGTGGTCCGCTATAATATTTGTGATGGCGTACCAAAGCTGGGCCATAGCCAAGACTGGACATCACATCGCTTTTTTCTGAAATATTATCTGGTATTGGCGATGTTAAAAAACAACAACAAAACTACACACACATACACATACTACTGACACGTCAAAGATCATTTGCAGTCCCAACCTCCTCTCTTCCATCCCATTCACTCTCCCTGCCCCTCTCCAACCCTACCTCCCAAAAAAAAAAAATCACACACACACACACACACACACACACACACACACACACACACAAGCGCGCGCGCTCGCACGAACATTAAGAAATCATGAAAAATTAGAAGGATGAAAAATACAAGATTTACAAAATTAAGAGAAATGGCTTGCGAAAAAAAATTCAATGAATAATACATTTTTTTTTTATCTCTACTCCTTTTTTGTGATATCAACCCCGCTACTTCTCCCATTCCGATTGTTCATTTGGGAAAATGAGGGGAGGACACACAAAGATCACACCCCCACCCACCTACCCCTAATGGTCCACAGTACTACTTCAGAAAACATCACATCCCCCCCACCTACCCCCCCTACCCCTAATGGTCCACAGTACAGTACTATTCAGAAACCATCACATCCCCCCACCCAACTACCCCTAATGGTCCCACAGTACTACTTCAGAAAACATCACATCCCCCCACCCACCTACCCCTAATGGTCCACAGTACTACTTCAGAAACCATCACATCCCCCCTCACATCCCCCCCCGAGTGGTCCACAGTACTACTTCAGAAAACCATCACATCCCCCCACCCCCTACACCCCGAATGGTTCACAGTACTACTTCAGAGTATAAGCGTGCACTGTCGTACAACGTATGCTCTTCCAACTGTGTGACAATCAGTGTGAACACGCGGGCATGTACACACATACGTGAGTGTTCATACACATACAAAGAACAAAAACGCTACGTTGCTCTGATATTTGCATTGACGTATCCAGGGACAGGCCATAGCCCAAACTGAACAAATCATCTTGGCCATGGCGTATCCATGATAGACCCTTGCAAACATCTGGCAGCAACACGTCCAAATCATTAACACAAAGTTAAAAAAAAAAAGCAAGTATTAAAACATTATGCAACTGAATATCAAATCTTAACGATGTTAAAACGCTGTTCCCACAGTCTCCTCTGAACTGTCAATTTGTTCACGGCGTCTCCAGTGAACTGTCAGTTTTGTTCCCGGCATCTCCAGTGAACTGTCAGTTTGTTCCCGGCATCTCCAGTGAACTGTCATTTGTTCCCGGCATCTGCAGTGAACTGTCAATTTGTTTCCGGCATCTCCAGTGAACTGTCAATTTGTTCCCGGTGTCTCCAATGAACTGTCAATTTGTTCCCGGCGTCTCCAATGAACTGTCAATTTATTCCCGGTGTCTCCAATTAACTGTCATCTTGTTCCCGGCATCTCCAATGAACTGTGTCATTTATTCCCGGTGTCTCTAACTGTCTTGTTCCTGGTGTCCACAGCAGGTCTGCATTCTGTTCCCAGCGTCTCCAGTTGATCGTCGTCCTGTTCTCTCGGCGTTTCCTGTGGGTCCGTCATCCGTTTCCGGTGTCTATGGCAAGTCGTTATCCCTGTTCAAACCGTAACATGATTAGTCTGCGTCCTTTTTCTGTGTGTGTGTGTGTGTGTGTGTGTGTGTGTGTGTGTGTGTGTGTGTGTCGTGTGTGTGCACGCGTGTTTTGAGTGTGTACGTGCAGGTACGTGTGCGCGCGTTTACAACATATGCGTTCCGCGTGCGTTTTAGCTCTCTCTGTCTCGTGTGTGTGCATGTCCGTGTGCATGTGTGCGCGTGTGCGCGTGCACGCGCTTGTATGTGCGCGCACGTGTGTATGTGCGCGCACGTGTGTGTGTGTGTGTGTGTGTGTGTGTGTGTGTGTGTGTGTGTGTGCGCGTGTGTGTGCGCGCGCCCGCACGCGCGCGTACGTCTCTCTCTGCACGCATGCACATGCAAATCGCTTGGGGTGTCAATAGGTGTGGTTTTAGGTGCGGGTAGAGTTATCCGAATGTCAAGACTGATGACAAATTGGAGTCATTTCGTCAAGTCTTGTGCTCAGTAGTAGACTGAATTTACCATTTTCAACACTTCATGACAAGAAAGCGATCCAACTGGCTCCTTTAGGTCAAGCGATGCCAGTTGCCTTAGGAGAAAGACAAAATGTATCCTTCAGGAGTGAAAAATAACTCATTTAAAACCTTTTTTTCTGCGTGATTTTTGTTTTCAGAAGTTAACCATCTGATGGTATATGAACTCCGACATACACATATATTATTTTCAGTTAGATTCAAATGCAAACGTAACTGTTACAGAATAAACTGGCGCCGGTTCACTGGTGAGGTCATTCGGCACATTGTACTTTCTGACACGCGGGCATGAACATCCCAGTGCCCTGCTGGCCTGACATCGTGTCCTGGACAGTGATCGTCCTCGGACCATACTGGCAAGAAATGATACTGAAAGAAAAAAAATCAATTATCTAAAAAACAAACGCAACCCCCCCCCCCCCCCCCCCCCCCCCCCCCCCCCCCCCCTTCTCTGTCAGAAATGCTGAACTCTATGAAGGGAGGCAACTTGACCCCGTCAAAGGACAGTTCAAGGTTACGGAAGAACGAGACACATCATCGCAAGAAGATAGTAAATACAGTGATGGAAAGACACTAAACCCTTGCAAAACGAGATGACGTCACTATAAAGGAGATACTGAAACCTCTGAAACAAAAAAGTGCTAACCCCTATCAAAGGAAGGCGCACGTCCACATGAAAAAGTACACTCAACCCTGCTGAAGAAAGAGGTATAACACATGAAAGGACGAAAGAAAATCCTATCAAAGGAAACTGCTAAAGCTATGAAAGCAGAGCCAAATGCCTCATGTGAAAAAGGACATTAACCTTAACAGAGAACGCCATACTAGACCCTCAAAGTCCTAAGATAGTAGACGATATGAAAGTCTATAAAACAAGACATTTCCCTGCATCAGGCGCAAACGACAGATGACCAAACTGATCCCTGTGGAAAAGAGAAGGGCGGTAAATCCTATGAAAGGACACTCCTTCATATGACAGGATACCACTGAATCCTGTGAAAGGGCACCTAATCCTGAAGTCTGTGAAAAGGATACTGAATCCTGTAAAGGGCACCTAATCCTGAAGTCTGTGAAAGGATACTGAATCCTGTAAAGGGCACCTAATCCTGAAGTCTGTGAAAGGATACCGAATTCTGTGAAAGGGCACCTAATCCTGAAGACTGTGAAAGGATACCGAATCCTGTGAAAGG
>JADBJO010034767.1:0-13069 GCA_016801955.1 Conus betulinus
GAATACACCCTCCATCCCTCAGGGGGAATGCCCCCTCATCATTCAGATGAATGACGACTCTCACACGCAGTGTAATGACACCCGCTCACACAGGGTGAATTGCAGGCAAAGGTTTCGTGCAAATGCGGAGAAGCCGGCAGAAGTCTGTGGACCCTGTTGTGAATGCACCCACCAAGACACAGACCACGTCTATCAGATTTGCCAGTTATAATGACTTGGTTCCCTACCTATCACATTGTCGCATAAAGCATTCCCGACGATGGCATAGGCCACCCTAAACTCAGCACCATAGCGGACAACTAAGTTTTTTATCCTTATGAAAAACCATAATATTTTTGTCAGCGATAGGCCTAACACAATAACATTTCCAGAGCTGCGCTTAAAACTTACCGCTGCTACAGCGCGATGAACCTTAAAGTCAAGTTTAAGAAGAAAAGGAGAGTGATAATACCCGTCTCATATTCAGTCTTTACAAACTGAAAGGTCCTGACAACGTTGCACAATTCCAGCAGGCGGCAGAGGAGAAAATAGAGATGAACTGTAAAGTAAGTTTTAAGAGCAAGAGGAGAGTGATAAACGGCCGTCTCAAATACAATCTCCACCAACAGAAAGATCTTGACAATGCTGCAGAAAACTCCAAGCGAACTTAAGAGAAGCATTCGCCCTGCTACTCCTCCTAGCTGACGGTCCCTGGTCGGATGGTGTAGCGCGCTCTACAGAGGAACACTCACTCATCCTATTTCCGCATCTAACCAGCTATTGTCACCACTGGCGCATTGAGAGGTGGTGGTTTTGCGTATGGTGCATCAGAATGGACACCACTGAACGCCACCATATTGATTCGTCAGCAGCACAGCGTCTCTTCTGATTGGTTTTGCCCTGTGATTACTTAATCTGACTTACTGCTCCTTGTGGATGACTGGTGCCGTGTGCCGTTGCTGTGACGGAACAAGCCAGGACAGGACTGCGAAGGGGCAGGCCGGAATGTATAGCATCAGAGTGATGTCACTGGAGTAGGACTGAAGTCAGCTCTTCCGAGTGAGCTCCTCCGGCCCCTCAGAGTGTGTAGTAGCAGTGGCTGGCAGTAGCTTACGACAATGTCCAGAACCACCAGTTTTCACTCAACGAAGTGTGCCAGTGGTGCTGAATGGCGACCGAGTTATAGTGATTTAAAACTGTGTCTGTCTGGTTGTCTGATCACTGTGCTTGAAGGAGACCTTGTGACGTGTGGTGCTGAAGCAGAAGGTCCTGGCAGTGCTGACTGGGAACTGTCTGCTGGCCAGTGGGACTGTGAGGTGGCAGGCTGGGTTGCATCATTCCGCGGCAGAAGGTCCACTGTGGCGCCATTACTTCGGATGTTGGCACAGAGCGTGCTGAGGACATCATAACGACAGTGCACGTGTTGGGAAACAGTCCCTGGCTTGTCAGGATCACTCAGCCGGACATGGTCCAATATTTGTGTCCAAAGACTTCTGTGACGACGATAAAAAATTCTTGAGCTTGCTTTGTCTGCTTTGTTAAGTCATGGCTTGTTAAGATCATGCACCCCAGACACACTCACCATCTTCGAGTGTAACATAATTCTGATCCTGTGGCGACAATCGACATGTTCTTTTTGAGCCTGCTTCATTTCTTCTTCACTCTGGTATAGCACATTGGGAGGGAGGGGGGGGGGGTAGTTCTGGCATAAATTTTTTTCTCAGTATGGGTAATTGTTGGACTCACAGCCTTCTATCCATCAGGAGCAAGCTGGAAGAAAATCCGTTTTTGAAGAAGTGTTATGAGATAAACCGACAGACCAAACACATTCTTTTCCTTCTTTAGAAGGTTTCTCCACCGTCTCATTTACCTTTTTTTCTGCTTTTTACCATTTCCTGGGTTATGTCGTGATAAGCTGGTGACACGGCTGAAACTGTACGTCAGTGAGAATTCCCAAAACGGACAGATGGTGAACTTATGAAGACTTTTTTTTTAAAACCAGCCGCCGTGGTGTGTGTGTGTGTGTGTGTGGTGTGTGTGTGTGTGTGTGTGTGTGTTCAGTGTGATATGTATATATGTATATATATATATATAATTATATATATATATATATATATATATATATATATATATATATATATATATATATAAAAATAGGATGGTAAAAGGAAGTTTTAAAATCAACAGGTCCGTTTCGAGCGCTCGCTCTCCTCAGGAGAAGCGAGGAGAGCGAGCGCTCGAAACAGACCTGTTGATTTTAAAAGTTCCTTTTACCATCCTATTTTTATATAGATGTTCCCCCAAGGGGTTGAGCATTTTAAGAATTTTATTAGGCATTTTAGTGGTATTTTTGATATATATATATATTTATATATATATATTATATATATATAAATGTATGTATGTATGTATGTATCTATCTATATATATATATATATACACACCACACATATATATATATATATATATATATATATTATATATATTTATTTTTTTTTTTTTTTTCATACAATATGTTTCACTTATTATTAAATATCATTATATTTTTTTCTTGAATCTATTTATTATGATTATTATTCCAATCTATCTTCTGAACATATTTCTTATCTTGCTTTTATTACCTTTACCTTCAAAATAGTTGTAAGCAGTATCATCAGAATACTATTGCTAGTATTGATTTCACCATCGCCACTAAGACTGTTGCCACGACAACCATGCTGTTTAAGAATCATCTAACCCACTCTCCTTTCTCTCATACTACAACTGCTATTGCCTTATTATCAAAAAAATTAGTGGTAATCCTGACTTAATTTATTATTTCAATATTTTGACCTTCATTAGTATTTCTATAAGTGATATAATCATCATCCTTACTACCTTGACTCACTCATTATCTCCCTTTTGACAGCTTCGTTTTCATTCAACGCCTACCTTGCGCTGAAGAGATCAAGCTCAGTGACAAACTCGTTCATTTTCATTGTCTAATTGTTTGTGACTTGCCTGAAGAAGACGTAAGAGGTCGAAACGTCGTGTTTTGTCTTGTGACTCGTTTGTCCACGTTTTCTCTCGGCGGTTCACTAACACTTATTTAAGATTTTTTTTTTTTCAAATAGTTCGATTTCACTGGCAGTCCGTGCCACATGAAGAGACTGGATCAGCACATATTGTACATATTTGATTTCTGAGCCGAAAAAGGAATACGTTTTCTTTAGATTAAAATAAATCATTGTAAAAATAACTCACTTTGGCTAGGAAAAAAGCAGATATTACCTGTTTTTTTTTTACTTTGCAGAAGACATGCAGTTTTTCCTATACATTGAACAAAATTATCATTACACATTTTTAACTGGAGAATTTGCGCCAAACATGATTTCAGTAGCTGTTTCCTTTTTACTATAACGTATCGTCTAAAAACTGTAAACAATTTTGTCCCAAAACAGCACATCTGTTGATCATAGCGTTTCGGTTAAAAAATGTACAGGTATACAGTTTTGGCACACACGAAAATGTGGAATCTTTATTAATGGTAAAAAACCAAACATCACTCATAACGTTTTCATCATCAAAGATATAAAAACAAAACTTGACATGAAGGAGAATTTTTGTAAGCACACATTTACATAGAAAAAAAAATCATCTACCATTAAGGCTCTAAGCTATCGATTTGTTTGTTTATTCATCACATCATCATTTTGTTGATTTTATCGTAACGAAGCCAATAGGTCTGTCTCAAGCAGTCCTTCTATCGAATCACAGACGCAGAAGTGAACCTCATGCCAGAGTCCCCTCTACTGTTCGCCATGTGTGACGCTGATACCATGACGTCATCTGAGGGTGGTCACTGCTCCGCGTTTTTAGCCATGATGATCCAACACTGTGATAAACCACCCACAGCATGTGGGGACGTTTGCTGTGTCGTCTGACGGTGATGATGACTATGATGATGTTGTTGATGACTAAGATGATGATGATGATGATGATGATGATGGTGGTGACTATGATGGTGATGATGATGATGATGATGATGATGATGATGATGATGATGATGATGATGATGATGGTGATGATGGTGGTTATGGTGGTGGTGGTGGTGTTGGTAGAGGTGGTGGTGGTGGTGGTGGTGTGGTGGTGGTGATGATGATGGCAGTGGTGATGATGGTGGTGATGGTGATGGTGGTGGTGGTGGTGATGATGGTTGTGGTGTGATGATGGTGGTGGTGGTGGTGGTGGTGGTGGTGTGGTGGTGTGTGTGTGTGTGTGTGTGTGTGTGTGTGTGTGTGTGTGTGTGTGTGTGTTCGGTGGTAGATCGCCTGTTGAGGAACTGACATGTCTATTGTTTCAGTCCCTAACTATCAACTGTTCTTGGTTGGTTTTGTCTCCAAGGAGTATAATTATTATAGAAGATAGATGAAGAGATAACACCTGGACAGGAAGACAGACACATATATACATACATTCAGGCACGCAGAAAACATAGACACACAGACAGACAGACAGACAGACAGATATATTGACAGAGAGATTGATAGGTAGATAGATAAATAGATGCATTGATAGGCAAATAGATATATGGAGTAGGCACACACACACACACACACACACACACACACACACACACACACACACACACTTGTGAAGACGAAAAAAATGAAAAAAAAAAAAAATGTAGGGACCGCCGCCCCACTGTAGTGAAGATGGAACAACCTGGACCTCTGTAGACTGGAACCCAAGGATAACAATAAAGGCAGGACTGTTGCCCCACGCCGGTGAAAACGGGACAACCTGGACCTCTGTAGACTGGAATACAAGAAGCAAATAAAGACAGGACCGTCACCCGACGTCGATAAAGACGAGACAACTCGGACTTCCGTAGACTGGAACTCAAACAGAAAATAAAGACAGGACCATCGCTCCACGTCAGTGAAGACGGGACAACCAGGACCTCCGTAGCCTGGACCCAAACAAAGTGTCCTAAGAGCAGAAATGCTCGCTGACAGTTTCCAATGGCAGAGACGGTCCTCTCCGCTCAATGAACGACTCCAGAGCGAAAGCAAATCAGCCACGCACACCGTCTGTTAACATCAAAACGGAACGGTAAACAGTTGTCGCAAACGATTGGATATTATACATGGTTCACAAGCCTCGTGCTGCGACGAGTGACTCGGCACACTGAGGAGAGGTTGGGGGAAGGAGGGGAAGGGGAAGGTAAGGATTGCACGGACAGCTCACTACACCTCTCCCCTGGTTAAACCACTCAAGAGGGGCAATGGAGGAGTCCATCAGTCACACACACACACACCACACACACACACTTGGTGAGAACATACACACAAGATGGCGGACAGTCAGGAAAGTTTCGGTTAGGCTCTCCTAATAATTTCCGCAAAAACTACCATCAACATGACCAGACTGACTCGATCAAAAAGTCTAGGCAGCTGCTCAACAACGACACCAAGGCAAACAAAAAGAAAACGGCGCTCAGAAAGGTGACAACAAAGAATGTCTCCCTCAAAGATGCCCTGAATCGATCAGCACAGAAAGCCGCTCAGCGTGAACGTCAAGGGGATGGAGGAGAAGAAACCAGCACGACAGAAGACACCCCCATATCAGTCGCAGTGAGTCTAGTAAAAGATATGAAAAGCATTATCGAGTCTCTTACAAAACGAATAGCTTCTCTCGAAAATACAGTACTCAAGCAGAATGAGATGATTGCTAGCATGGTCAGATCTAACATTTCCTTAACAATAACAGACAGCCATACCCAAACAGACAATCTGACCTCTCACACTCTTCAGTCGTATGCTGACGTTGTAAAATCATGCCCACCTGCTGCATCACACCCCAAGAAACCTTCACCATCAACGCCAGAGGGTAGGAAGGTGAAAACAAATCAAAAATCAAAAGAAAAGAAGAAAGCCGAGAACCCAGATAAAATGACGTCAGAATATCATGACGCAAAAGATCAGACAGGAAAAACACAGCACTCAGTCAGTTCCAAACAAGAACAGAAACAAGACTTCCCGAACGTCGTAATTCTTCATGATTCTGTGTATAAGCAAAGGGGCTAGATACCAAGAGAGTTGACTCTGCTGTTTCTCTTCATTGGTAATTGATTACAGATACGGAGTTACTTCCCTTTGCCCCTGCGTGAAAAGTAGGCTGCTGTGCACTGTTAGCAACACCAATCTAAGCACATTATAAATGCAAAGGTAAAAGTATTTTTTCAGTCTTCGGTGTTTGAAGTTCAAGTATACTTAATGTTTACTTAATTTAGACGTTTTTTTAAAAACATTTTGTTCACAACAAAAGGACTGTAGAGGCCATGAAATATGCACTTGTGCATGTGGCAAATAGTCACTTTGTAGAATATTGACCTATTTCAAGCATTTGCTTTGTTTACCTGGGGTCCTTTATTTTCCTTTTTAAATTTAAATTTTTTAAATTAAGTTCCAGGTTTTTCTTTTTCAGTTTTAAAACAAAAACATGATCAAATAAATCTGGATGCACAAACATTTAATTTTGCAAACAAATTTTATTTCAAGATTCAAATGAGGTGATATATAGAAAATAGAACAAGCGCATTCTCATTAGCTGTCTGGGTAGAAACGCTGCTTAGGGGAAAGTTTTCGTAATCGCCAAGCGACTGTTCTTGTTTTGAGCAAGCTTCAGTTTTGACTTCAGTGTTTGTATGTCGCTTGGCCTGGACGATGATGACGAACTGGTTTCACCACAGGTTCCCAATACTGGATGACTGAGGTCATCAGGTGCCTGAGGTGGGTCATCGTTGGAGTCTTCTGAGCCTGTCAACAAAGTCACATAGGATACAATAAATTACCGCACTCTGCAGTAAGAGTAAATGATGTAATAAATAGGGCTATTCCTGAAAAATAAAATGCTATTATAAATGAAAATATACTAAGAACAGTTCCAGCATACATAATCCCATCGGCTGTTGAATCAGATGTGCTATCAGGAATTTGCGCCATTATAATATTAATAGCTACATGTATTGAGTCTGCTTTTGTTAAAAAATCTTGTTTGTATATTTTACTTGTTACTGTTTACCTCACCTTCATCATTCCTTCAATCTCTTTACTCACACATGTCTAATATCACATCATTTTACTAGTGAACTGACATTAAACAGAAGAGAACTCACACAAACACACACACATTCACTTTTGAATCACAGCACTACATAAAATAACTATGCATAATTTAGTCTTCTGACCTTGTTTTGTTTTTCTCCTTTTCCTTGTGGGGCTCGGAGATGGCCTCTCCCTTGGCTTCCGTCTTTTCCCAGTTATCTGCTGTGGCGGATTTGGAACGTCAAACAGAGTTGGAACAGCATTCCAAGTCAAACGGTCTCTCTCCGCTGGGCAATTGAACTGACTTGGTTTCAAAGTGGTTACTGCATAAGACATAGCCACGCTTGTTTAGTTGCTCGGTCTTCCCAGTCAAGTCTTGTCGCCTGCTGTTCTGCACCCAGACACAGCATCTGAAACAAATAAAAACAAGGACTGATTGCAGTTTTTTGTAAAAACTAATGAGAGTGCCACACAATAACACTTGACAATCAGAAATAACCCTGGCCTTTGTAACAAATTTGTAAATGAATGGAAACAGAAATTATACCTGTACTTTCATTCATAAAAACAAGTAAGATATATCATTCTCTCTTTAGTGAGAGGAACTGGTGATATAAAACAAGTCACAACACAATCGTTAAAGACCAAATTTTTTTTTTTTTTTTTTTGGTTGTATTAATTTATAAGCATCTCTTACCTAAAGTAAAGGAAATAAAAATCAGAAAATGGTTAAGATAGAAACTTATTTTTAGTAATGCTATAACGATTTTTTTTCAAAATTAAATTGAACTAAGAGAGCTTAACGATCAACTTTGAGTTTGAACCAAACAAAAACACAACACGATAAACGCAGTCGACCCACGCACGACTCACGAGTATCAAAGAGTGTAGATCTAGCCCCTTTGCGAGTATTTAACTATTAGCAAATAGCATAAACGATTCATGTAATTATTATTAATGAAACGTCTATGATTACAGAATTTGAGTTTTGCACAGACTCCACGATGATTTTCACTCAGTAATTGTTTCAATCCGAGTTTCAGCCTTTCGAAATTCTATGCTATTTCACCTTTTGCCGTTTTGTTTTGGGGTATTACATAATGTAGTCTACGCCCCTTTCCCTTTGCCGGATTTCGCTTTGGCTAAGTTTAAGAGGATCGTTATCCAAGTAATTAGCCTGCCATTATGATCAATGGTATAATATGATATGATATATATATGATATGAATACTTTATTACCTCAGAAAATGATAAATTAAAATAGGTGCATAATAAACAGTATCACAAGACAACATACATAATACAAGAATCATCACAGTCAAGTGGCCACTAACATAATTTACATGTACAGTCCGACACTACCACCCTCCAACACACACACACACACACACACACACACACACACACCACACACACACACACACACACACACAAGCGCATATATGCAAACACATATATTCACACAAGCACACACAGACATCCTACCCTGGCCTATTGTGAATAAACTCATCCATGTGTTGTGGGGAGAGAGAGAGAGAGAGAGAGAGAGAGAGAGAGAGAGAGAGAGAGGGGAGAGAGAGAGAAAGAATGTATGTGGTAATAACACACACACACACACACACACACACACACACACACACACACACACACACACACACACAGCCAGGCATAGACAACATCTCTCTCTCTCTCTCTCTCTCTCTCTCTCTCTCTCTCTCTCTCTCTCTCTCTCTCTCTCTCTCTCTCCTCCACAACACACGTGCCAGTGAAAATGATACCATATGTATCATATTGCACAGTGCACCATATCCTTGGGGAGAGAACACAGTGTGGTGACACTATATACATCACCGGCATACTGCGCTATGCACCATGGAACAGTCTACTTCGCATTGACGCTGTATACATTATCTCACACATGCACAGAGTGCCGCTGAACAGTCTTCTCCCTAATAACAGTATACGTCACTTCACACAGTGCACCATGTACCAGGGAACAGTCTACTCCCTAGCGACAGTATACGTCACTTCACACAGTGCACCATGTACCAGGGAACAGTCTACTCCTTAGTGACAGTATAAGTCACTTCACACAGTGCACCATGTACCTGGGAACAGTCTACTCCCTAGTGACAGTATACGTCACTTCACACAGTGCACCATGTACCAGGGAACAACGCACTCCCTACTGACACAGCATACCTGACTTCACACATTGCTCTGTGTGCCACAGAGCAGTGTTTTCCCTAGTGTCACTGTATACATTAAACTCACATAGTGCACCAGTACCAGGGGGACAGTCGACTCTCTACTGACACTATTCTATCAATTCACACAGTGTGTCATGTAGCCTAGACCAGTCTACTGTCTACTGTCACGGTATACACCTCACACAGTGTACCGCGAACAAGGAAACCCTCTACGCTCTACTGACACAGTTGAACACGTTCAACGACTCGCGCAAAAAAAAAAACAACAACAAACAAATGAATAAATGAACAGATTAATAAGCAAATAAATGAATGAAAGAAAAAGGGAAAATAAATTAATAAGTAAATGGACACATTGATAAACGAATGAATTAGTAAAATAAGTCAATGAATAAATAAATCAATGGAATTAGGAAGGAACTTATAAACAAGTAAACAAAGGAATTAATAAATTGATCAATTAATTGATATCAAGATACATGCGGTATAAGCAATGGAATGTGGAAAAAAAAAATCCTAAAGAGAGATAACCACAGATTTCGCTCATGACATAGGTAGCGAACAGTTATTTCCCCTACTTCGCCAGTATTCAACTTGTGCGTTGTTATTCACGTGCTGTTTTATTTAGTGTATTTATGCATGGATGTAGGGGGTTTAGTACAGTTTTTGCCCACAACACCCGATCCGCCATCTCCGAAAAAAAAAAAAACCAACAAAAATCAACAGTTGAGATTCAAAAATGTTGTCTTCAGTCGTTGAATGCAACACACATTCCTATCATTGGACGCAGAATTTCACCGATGATTAATTGTCACAAAGTGCATGAAATCTGCAGTATTCAAACGGTAGTGAAAACTCATTCCTCTCATCATCATTTGCATGGATGCGCCTTCCCCCGCATTCTGCTCTACATCCTGCCTACAACTGGTCACAGTGGAGGGTTCAAGGGCTTCATACAAATACAACGATGGACTTCTCTCTCCATAACTCGCCCCCCCCCTTTCTTCTCTCTCATAACGCACCCCCCCCCCCCCCCCCCCCCCACCCACCCCCCACACACACACACACACTTACGCACGCACGCACACACACACACGCACACACACACACACCACACACACACACACACACACACACACACACACACACACACACACACACACACACACACATATATATATATATATACATACACATATACGCGCGCGCGATTGCTATGTAATATCACTAAAGTCTGTGCGGAGACAGCGAATAAACTATTCTATTCTAAGACATCATTCTTCAGAACAATTTTCCAGGAAAACAGGCCTACCCAATACTGCTCAATGCATGCATTGATGACCTTTCAACTTACACGCAGACGACGATTCTTCTAATTAGATCACCAACGACAGCACCAAATTTCCATGTCTGTTAGATGCACATGACATAATAGTTCTCTTCATCTACAAAGCTTGCTAACAAAGTAAATGAAAATGTATTTGTACAGCATTGATTTGAAAATTTCAAAATAGTTTGACCTAAACTTGAGCCTAAGCTGCCTCTGGCATTCAAATACCGGTCAAATATCACACAGATCACAAACCAGTACAAAGTTTGCGAAAGTCTGTGTCTCCTGTATACG
Source organism: Conus betulinus (assembly GCA_016801955.1). NCBI lineage: Eukaryota > Metazoa > Mollusca > Gastropoda > Neogastropoda > Conidae > Conus > Conus betulinus. The sequence continues at coordinate 10,902 of JADBJO010034767.1, forward strand.
TTTGCCATCTTTCCTAGGATCATCCTTGCATTTTTTTCGCCCTTCTTTTTCAAGGATGATTACAGGGAATAGTAAGTTCAGGAGCGACAGTGATGGGTATTATTATGATCATAACTACTTTCCTCAGTCGCCATACCTCTCTTCGTTTGGTGTGAATTTTAAAGCTTCTATATTTTCTTTTTTTTTTTTCTTTTTTTGTATGTCTGTCTTTGAAAAAAACTGAGGGGAAAAAATTATTAAGTCTGTTGCTTCATTTAAGTTGTTTGCGTTGTATAAGCAGCTCATTACCAGCATGAGAGTGCCAGCACACCACACATTAGAACATTAACAAACCCGACACTTTGTATCAACCGCTAAAGCACTAAAATCAGCAAAAAATGTGTCCATTTGTAAGAAAAACACACGGGCTATGCATTGGTGTGTAAGAGACTGGTTTGAGACAAAAAGAAAGAAAAAAAAAAAGAAAGAAAAACAAAAATAGTGGAAATCGCTTTTTTTTTTTCTTTTCTTTTTTTTTTTTTCAGATGATGAGGACAGTGTGAAGCACCAACAAATGAAGAGGTGGATTTCGGCCTAAGGAAAAAAAAAACTCGTCACCCGCTTTAGGTGCTCCATTGATCCGATAACTGATGCCACCAAAAAAAAAAAAAAAAAAAAAAAAAAAAAAAAGTTTGCGAAATTATTTTTCGCAAAATGGCACAAGACTTCAACAGCATTTTGTAAAGTAAGCAAACAGAAACACTGCACACTCTGAGATGAACAAGAAAAAGTTCAACTGAAATCAGACATGATGATTCACCTCTGTAATATCCTGATTATGCCAGTCTCCATTCACTGGGGTTGACATGTGGTTCCCTTCTACAGATCTCCACATGAGCAGCGCAGTTCTCGTATTCCAACCCTTTTCTGCTGAATTGATCTCTGGCATCACCACCACCACCATCACTCCCCGCTCCCCTCCACCTTCCCTCTCTACCTGCTCCCCCACCTCTCCCTCACCCCACTCCCACAGACACACACGCAAACGCACACGAGTCTGCAATTCTAAATGCCAGCTTAAAATGCGTGAGAGTCTTCCTGCCTCAGTGGGAACATGGTTGATGCCTAGTCACGTTACAAACTGCACGCAGCTGAGTTTCTGGTTACACCTAACAAAAGCAAACCACAAAATCACACCTCTAACAGGCATCTGAAAGCCTGCTTCAACATGTAGAACATCCGACACTTCATTTCTAGAATGTTTCTGAAAAGTTCCACATAAAATGGAAATGATTCAAATCTAGAGGGAACAAAACATGTCATGAAAAAGGAATTGGATTCCAAATACACATCTCTCTGAAATAAAAAGGCGGCGCTTTGAGAATGCATTCTTTCAGTTTACTGGAAACTACCGACTAAAAAGTAAACGCACAACATTTTGAACGAAGACATGAAGTCAGTAGACATCGCTATAGTGGTCACGATCCACAAACAGAATCGAATAGATACATGGACATTACAGATGGAGTGAGAAAAATGGTCAGTAGACATATTCTCTGTGGTCTGGACATCTACTCCATCAAGATTTACCAGACCCAGACTGGTGCAAACAATGCTCAAGTGACATGCTCTGCTGCGATGCTCTACTAAGCCATGCTGCAAAATTGTCCCTGATTCCATGAACATGAAACGATGGTAATGGCTCCGTATATGGGTGCCTGTATAAACTGTTGTTCAAGTAAAGCTGTGCTCTCTTTTTGTATAATTTGTGATTAACATATTGTGTCTATACCTCATGACAGTTTAAACTCTAAGTCTCCCCCCTCCCCCCCCCCCCCCCCCCCCACACACACACACACACACACACACACAGAGGAGCACACACACACACACACACACACACACACCACACAGTGGTGTTCAGTGGCGCCTGTTCTGATCTAACATACGCAGACACCACCTACTAAGCCCCCTACTGACGACAATAATTGCTTAGTCGCGGAGCCGGCGTGAGTGAGCTCTCCCTCCGGAGGGGGCGCCACCACGTCCGTCCAACGACAGCCCCCATGGACCCGCCGATACCGGTGACCCCGACGGAACCAAACCAAGGCCACAGACGTGAGAGGACATCGACTGAGGTCACCATGAGAGCAGGGCATGAAGGCCACAGAATTTGAGACTTTTTTTTT
>JADBJO010034768.1:2500-13066 GCA_016801955.1 Conus betulinus
CAATGATTTTTAATGCTCAAAACAACTTGACAACGACTTACGACTTACTCAGAAAGACTATTATTGAGAAACTTATCTGAGACTGAGACAAAAGTGAATGAAGATTCGGAGGCACTTGTATCAGAAGAAGTAATCCATCAATGATTTAGCCACTGTATTATTAGATTACGATGTAGATCTTGCCATTCATAAATTCAATGAAGGTCTAACTCTGTTAGCCAATATATGAAAAAGTGTTTTGCAATAGGCATGCCTTCTAATAAACCATGGTTTGATGCTGATGTAGAACTATGAAGTCAAAGATGCGTCTCTCTCTCTCTCTCTCTCTCTCTCTCTCTCTCTCTCTCAGGACTTTTTATAGATGTAACGACAGTGAAATTGAAAAAAAAAAAACTCAGAGACACATATAAATGAAGATAGGCGACAATATAACAAATTCTTAGAATTTAAGAGATTAGAAGACATAAAACGTACACTTGAGGCCCTTGAAGCAAAGAAAAGTGACCCAAACAAATTTGGGGAACAATTAAATCTAGAATCGGCAAAACGTTGGTAGACAATACAATTTTTTTAAAAATGACTGGTACGACCATTTCCAACAAGTGTTTAATTCTGACAATGGTTTTGATCACGGAATAGACCGTGATAAAGTGATTTGGATGTTGACGTGGGGGAAGAGTGGTTTGATATTCCAAATTTTAGACAGCTCCATACTAGATGTAGAAATTACTGATACTGGTACGTTTCCACATAGCAGGTCTGAATTACTCATCCAACCTTTACATAAAAGGGGATATTAACTCGCGAGATAAACTATAGAGGCATTTCTCTCTGAATATTTGCAGTAAACTATACACTTATATTCGTAACAAACGATTAACAAGTTGGGTAGAAGAAATAACCTCCGAAATGAATCACAAGCAGGATTCAGAAAAAAAAAAAAAGTACGGTAGACCAGATCTTTACTTTATTGTCATTAGTACAAAAACAGTTATCTAGTGGTAAAAAATTGTATGCTGCATTCATTGATTTTTAAAAGGCTTTTGACCTTATAGATAGAAAACAACTGTTGCTAATACGGCGCAAAAATGGTATTCACGGAAAAATGAATAAAACGATTAGAAGAATGTACAGCGTTGTGACAGCTAGAGTCCGTACTAGGCAGGGTAATACAGAAGCATTCTCATGTCCCCGTGGGTTAAAGCAGGGAGATAATTGTAGCCTTCGTTTAATTTTTTTATTTATAAATGAGCTTGCAAACAACATTATGCAACATGGCAAACATGGTATCAGTCTATCACCTGATCATGCTTTTCGCCGATGATGTTTTTCTTTTTTACTTGGTAGTAGGTCTTCAACGTCAACTAGATATTCCGAACTACTCAGCCAATAGACTTAAACAAAATGTAAATTCTGATAAATCTGAAATAATTATATTTAGAAAAGGGGGCTATATTGCATCAAAGGAAAAGTGGTCTTATGATGGTAAACGGCTTGAGGTTGTAAATGAATGTAAGTACTTAGGAGTAATTTTTTCAACAGGTTTAACCTTCTCATGCTCATTAAAAGATATGACAATGAAAGCGAAGAAAAAGCGTCTTTGGAATTCTACGCTTCTTTTGGTCTCTAGGAGAAAATAACTATAAGCTTTTCCTCAAAATGTTTGACTGTCAAGTTCAACCCATTCGAACTTATGGAGCAGAAATTGGGGTATTTCTGCAATTGAAAGAGTACATGTATTCGCTATTAAACGTCTTTTGAATGTTAGTATACAGACAGCCAATGCTCGTATACATTGCTAAAGCAACAGACATCCATTGTATATACAAACCTGCACTAAATGTACAAAGTACTGGTTAAAACTTACCATGATGGATGAACACCGTATACCAAAGAATGCTTATAATATGTTGTATACACTTCATTCCATGGGAAAAAAGAACTGAGTCACTAAGGTTAGCGATACTTTATCTAAATATGGTTTCCGCTTCGTTTTCGACAATCACGGAGAAGGCGATACTATTTTTTTTTTCTGCTTTAAACAAAGACTGCTTGATTGTCATTTGCAAGAACTAGACGCTTATTTAAGGGGTGAAGAAAAATGCACATTCTACTCATCACTTAGACAATTGTGTGATATTCCGCAATATATGTATATGATAAAAAAAATTCTAATGTAAGAAAATATTTAACAAGAATAAGGCTTGGTGTGTCCCCGCTAAAAACGCACCTTTGCCGTTGCCCACTCTGTCGAAATGGGAATAGCCCATTTTGTCCAAATGTTGAAGAAAACGGAATTCCATTTTATTATCATATGCGAACAATACAAAGCTCTGGGTCAATTATACAACCCAGAAAAAAATATTTTATAAGCCAAATGCTTTTAAACTGACTCTGTTACTATCCAACTCAAGAATATGTATACCTCTTGCCTTGTATTTGTCAAAAGCGTTCAAACTCAGAAACGACTTCATGTTATCATGTTTAAACCTATATCAGAGTGAGAGAGAGAGTGTGTGTTTGTGTGCGCGCGCGCACACGTGTGCATGCGCATGGGAGTGCATGTGTATAACGTGCGCGCTGATTGTGCACATGCGTGCATTTTTTGTCTTTGCTTGTACTTCTCTGGGGTTCATTGTAATGACTAACATATCTATGAGTTTGGGGATGACTGCCCTTACCCCCCTCCACCCCACCCCCCCACCCCACTGTCCCTGTTAGGTATGACATGAGCCAATGGCCAATTCATTAAATCAGGTCGATCGTTCGCTCTCTCTCGTTTTTTTTTAAAAAAAAAATCCTTATCCGTCCTTTCCAGGATTAAGGGAAAGGGACAGAAGCAGAACGGAGATAGGGGAGAGGGGGATGGTGGTGGTGGGGAGGACGGAAAGATTCTGTTTTATATGAACTGCATCCGGTTGTTTGATTTATTTGTGCTGGTTCATTTAATCTTTTCTTTGAATAAAAATTCTCTGTGTGTGTGTGTGTGTGTGTGTGTGTGTGTGTGTGTGTGTGTGTGTGTGTGTGTGTGTGAAGTAGGCATAAAAAGGCCAACGTCCTAAAACAAAGAAGGACCAGAAAAGACTTGAAAACACTGGCGACGATTACTCCTGGGGGAACAGTACAAGAGAAAACTACCTTGGAGAGGGGGGGGGGGGGGGGGGGGGGGGGGGGGGGGGGGGGGGGGGGGGGCACGTGTCCAAAGAGACAGGTTTGGATGAAGAAAAGATAAGATACGTATCTGGTACCATAAAATACGGTATCAGGAGAAGAGGAAATGAAAAGTCCATGTGACCCCAGAAGAGGTAATATTGTGTTGTGTTTTATTTATTCAGACACTCAACTATACATTACGTGTATTTCTGGCAGACATTTTCTTATGTTTGTCTCTCAGTCACCACGTGTGGTTTTTAAAATTCGTTGGTTGTTTGGTCCTTACAAAAATCTCTCTCTCTCTCTCTGATAGCGTGTGCGCACTATCCATCCGTGAAAGATGGTTTTCCTATGCGTACCTGTCTCGTCGCTATGATGTGATCCTGGTCTCACTTTGGATTTGTGCACATTTTTCATAATTAATGCTTCCATTCCAACGTTTAACCATTTTCAATAACTCATCACCTGTCTTCGTTATTTTATTTTAAATAATATGTTGTTTAAGTTTGATTTACATACTCTACTTTCCTTTCAGTCTACTTGTGAGCTTTTGTTTGTTATTTATAACATTGATGATGTCTTGTGCAACCATGCATAGTTTATCATGGCCCCCACCTTAAAACCTTTAAGACCCCACTCATCTTTTTTGGAACGCGCTAAGTTTAGGCACAGGCGATGCCGTCACTTGTCGCTTCACGTCATCGAACTGCGTGTAAATACGCAGACGACCTCACCTTCGAAACAGCACAGCATTACAACCTTTTCTTTTCTACTGTGATTTTATTATTAGTGCAACGATTTGCTACCTGCTATTACCAATCACATCGATTATTTTTCTACATCCTGCATTTGCATAAGTCCGTTGGAAGGGCTTCAACGAATCGGATCATTAGGACACCAGTTTCCGTAGTGCGGTTGCCTTGGCACCGGAAAGTCTACGAGGAGACCAGAAGAAGCAGCAGTTACGAGCGGTCGACATCGAAAGCCTGTGCAAGAATTTTGTTGAAGAAGGCGACCTGGAGTCGGATTATTGGATCAGCGAACTCATACGGTTTCGCTGAGGTGATATCAAGTCATAAGAATAATCGTCGTATACCTGTTCATCGTCAGAATATCAAAATTCTGAAATTGCAACTCCAGCGTTCAGCGGACCCTGCACTATAGCAACACATAGGGGGTCATATTCAGTTCTTCGTCACCGGCGCTTTCGCTTACATCCTGGCATCTACATCGACCATCAAATCGTACTTCTTCATCAACCGCATCATCTTATTCATCCGAGGCGACCAGCAGTCGGAGATCCAGTGTCAGCACCGTTCTGCACCAGTCGTCTACGACCGAGCCTGCAGTCTACCCTTCGTCATTCCAGGTTTGGAGAGATCCTTCTTCGACCTTCCGACGGACCAACTGGGGGGACTGGGGCTCGGCACGACTACGCTGAAGACTGGTGGGCGACGCGTCTGGTGGGCCCTGGTGACGGCCTGGAGCGGTCGGCGTCCTATCATTAGTAGGAGCCGCAGCTATTTATTGGTGTCTTCTCTTCGCTTCATTTTCTTCACTTCCTATAAGGAATCTTCACTGCAAGTATCTTTAGCATCATCCTCTGGGAGCAGCAGCTACTACGTCAACGGGAGGAAACTGACGGCTCATCTTGAGTGCATCACCGACTTACTGCATCGTGAACTGATAACAAAAGACAGTAAAGCCAGATAAGTAAAGTTTCCATTTAATATTGCAACTGAAAGAGTGCAAATCGAAGATTGACAGTTATCATATTGCAACAAGAGAAAAAGTGACAATCAACATCTTTTCACGGAGAAGAGAGAAACACAACAAATAGCTGTCTATAATTCGTTAATAATTTTCTGTATTGTTTTACCAAGCTCCCTTCTTGTGTGGTGCGAGATCGGGTGCACATGAAGCAGGTGTCCGATAGGGAGCAGACTGAAATCGTCGCAGCCCCACCAGTGTGACACTGTGTGTGTATGTGTGTGTGCGTGTGTGTGTGTGTGTGGTGTGTGTGTGTGTGTGTGTGTGTGTGTGTGTGTGTGTGTGTGTGTGTGTACTGTGGGTGTGTGGTGTGTGTGTGTGTGTGTGTGTGTGTGGAGAGAGAGAGAGAGAGAGAGAGAGAGTGCGTGTGTGTGCTGTGGTGTGTTTGTGTGTGTGTGTGTGTGTGTGTGTGTGTGTGTGTGTGTACGTGCATGCGTGCGTGGTGCATGCGTGTGCGCAAGCATAAGCGTGTCTGTGTGTATGTGTGTGTGTGTGTGTGTGTGTGTGTGTGTGTGTGTGTGTGTGCGCGCGCGCGTGCGTGTGAGGGTGTGTGTGTTGTGTTGTGTGAGTGTGTGTTGTGTGCATGTGTTATGTGTGTGAGTGAGTGTGTGTGTGTGTGTGTGTGTATGTGTGTGAGTGAGTGAGTGAGTGAGTGAGTGTGTGTGTGTGTGTGTGTGTGTGTGTGTGTGTGTGTGTGTGTGTGTGTGTGACACAAATGTGTAAGAGATATTCCATAAGACACATTTCTTTCCCCTGCCCTCCTTTGATTTGCTCCACGCACTGTGTTGGTTGCTAAGTCTGCTCTCTTTAAAGAGATGACCACATGAGGGATATCTGTGATGCCCAGGATGCCAGAACTGTCACCGGACAATTCAAAAACAGCAGTTTCACCACATTACAGAGTGAAAACAAACGGATACCTAGAGTAACACACTGTTCCAGACCCTGGACAATCCAAATCATTTTTAATTGGAAGTGATTTTATCTGTATGATTAAAAAAAAATTCCTTTCCAAGAAGAACATCTGATACTTGCTTTGCGTTGAAGAATTTTTTCTTAATGGATTGCAGGATGTTTTTTGGATTCATTACTGAATTATACAGACAAGGGATCCTAGGCTCTGGACTTGATCTACGACACGGACCTGTTTTAAGAGGGCTTTGAATGTACCTCACTCCACTGATAAGTAGAAGTGTGGACTGAATGAATATTTAAAGAATCTGTTTGAAACTTCAGTTTGAGGTATTCTGAATAGAATGCAGGGAGTAGTTGTACACGAAGCTGGAGTCATCAGTTAAAATTTCAGGTTCTCATCTGCTGGATTCCTGGCCGATGGCCCTTTGTGAAGCGGAGTGGAGACAGCTCTTGGACTGAGTCTTTCATTTTTTTTTCCGGTGATCAAAATGAGAAGGGGTGTGTAAATATCACCTCGGATTTTGGTAACGACCACTGCCTATCCTTCGTGTTTTCCAGATAAGATTGCCTCCCCTGATGATAGTGTTTAACTGCAGATCAACGCGGATGGTGGCTGTGACAACGATCAAATGCAAACAAAGTGACACTGGACACACAGAAATGACACAAAAAAAAATTACTGAAGAGCACCGCTCGCTGCTGACAAGAAAAGATTAGGTGAAGAGAACAGGTGTGGGAGGGGGGGGAAGGGAGGAAGGAGACGGAGGTGAGGGGGAGAGGAGGGAGGGGGGGGGAACAGAGGAATGGAGGAGGCGTAGAAGAGGGGAGGATATGATGCATGGGGTCTTTAAAAGCCTGAATGTGTACAATAAAACATGAATATATGCAATAAAGTTTACTCGCCAAATGAAACTAGGCGATTAACAGTAAGTAAGTGCATGTTTCATATGCTATCCACTCCACAGGCACATACATAGAAAGGCTCACAGAACAAGAAAGCAATACCTTCCCTCTCCCCCAAGCTGTTGTGCTTTATATAGTTAAATAATCTTCACTCACCACAGATTTTTGAATGTGTGAGGTATCACAAGAAAGGTGACAGAGATAAGAAAAAGCAGGATTCTCATATTGTGTGCAAGAGATTGCATGCGCGCGCGCGCGCGCGCGCACACACACACACACACACAGACACACACACACACACACACACACACACACACACACACACACACAGCACACACACACACACACACACACACACACACACACACACACACAGAGTAGACGCCTGTAGCATACAGGGTCGATCTTCACAGTACGCTAAGAATCCCACCATTCCACAGGGCATGCAGCAGGAATTCCAAAGGTCGAAGTCCATGAATGCACAGCAAGTTTCTCACGGAGGTCTCTTTTATCTCTCCTCATTAGCTGAACATTATCAGCTGTCCGACGTCTCACCTGAGACAACAGATCCTATCACTGTGTTTGTTTGCTTAACCGTTGTTGACCAACGTCCAGGCTCTATTGCATATCACAAAACCCCAGCTGACGTCAAATACTAAGGTTATGTTTTGAGGTCTTGAATGGAGAATGCTGTGGCTGTGGTATTGTGCTCACCAGTGGATGGGGGACCGTTTTTTCTACATTGTATCCGAACACAAATGGCACAAGTGTCTTTAATACACTTGTCTTTTGTTTCCTCAGCATTAGGAGAAACATCCATACTTGATATAAAGGAATGATAACAATGATGTAGACAATATGTAAACGGATGGAATCAAAGAAATCTGTAGGCCTGAATATTATGATAAAACTACGAATAATAATGATAATCATAATGATGACAATAACAAAAAAAATGAGAACAAAGATGGAAAAGATGGCAAAACGAAATCTACCAACGCATCACAGTTTAGAAAATACAAAAGGAATAAAATTGTTATAAAGTATGGAGAGTGAAAGTAACAACAACAACAACAAGAAAACCAAGAAGAAGAACAACAACAGCACAACAACAATTACAACAGTGTCTTTAACTTAAGAATGAGCACTAGGGATGCTTGTAATTCATCAATATTTGGCTACTCTGAGTGACGCTTGTGAAAAAAAAGCCACCGGTGGTTTATTCTATTTTTCGCCTAAAACATGTCTTCTCTCTCTCTCTCTCTCTCTCTCTCTCTCTCTCTCTCTCTCTCTCTCTCTCTCTCTCTCTCTCTCTCTCTCTCTCTCTCTCTCTCTGCTCCTTACCACCCTCCCCCCTGCCCACAGACACATACACATTATGTGGTCATTTCTTGCAGTGCAAACAGAGTGCCCTCATGACACAAGTCCAAAGGTTGAAGACAATGGACACTTAGCAAGTCTCCTCTATCTCTGCTGATTTTCTGATTGTTATCAGATGTCACACATATCACCTGTTATCACTGATTGTTTTTACTTTAAAATTCTTGACCAATCACGACGCTCCATTACAATGTACAACTTTCAGCCTCCCTGAGACAGACCACAGTTTTGCTTGGAAGCTTGGAGGAGACGCGCGTGTGTGTGTGATTCTATTTGCAGTTTGTTTTCATAATTCAGTGGACAACAAGAACTCAGACCATGGAGTAAGTGTTTTTTTTTTTATACGTCTCTTTCATTGTACACTTTTTAACCATTTTGTAATATTTCTGTAATGTGCTACAAACTTTCTTAGTTTTGAAATACTGAAAATATGCGGCCACAATTATTGTTCAGAAAAGCGGGGTTTTAAAAAAAAACCCGGAGAACTTAGGGTACAGTGATTAGTACTGATGGGGTACAGCAGTGTGTGTCTCCATGATTAACACTTTCTTGTTGTCCCTGCTACTCCTAATGTGCAGGTGAGGAGAGTTAGCTGAGGGAGGGGGAGGAGGGAGACAGAGGGAAAGGGGGATGGGCGCAGAAGAGGAGAAATTACGATGCTTCTGGGTTCCTACAGAACTGAATGTTTACAATAAATAGTACACAATTACGGTAATGTTTGATCTTTAAATGAATTTGGGACAATAGTGAACAAAGCAAATGCTTATGTTACCAAATCAGTTCATACAATCATGTGAAATTCACACACACACACACACACACACCACACACACACACACACACACACACCACACACACACAGAGTAGATGCTTATACTCAGTCGTTCCTCGCAGTATACTGAGAATCTCACCCTTCCATAGTGCATGCAGTACGAATTCCAAAGGTTGATGTCAGTGACTGCACAGCAAGTTTCTCACGGAGGTCTCTACTATCTCTCCTCAAAATGATAACGATTTTTGAAGAGAAAAAAATGATGGTACAATAATCATAAGAGAATCATAATAATAATCCCTAAATTAAGACATAAATATTCCTTTCTTATGTTCGTTCCTTTGATATCATTTGTTTTGCTGAAACCTTTATAGAAACATTTCAATCAGATTTATCTGTTGATTACCTGATTTTTTTTTTTATAAACCTGTTATGTTTTCTAGGCATGGTCATTTATCTGGTGGAGTTGCGTGCCTTATAAAGAGAGTGTATGCCCCATTTGTTCGTTCTGTTAACGTAGATTACAATCATATTACTGTTTTTCTTATAGACAGAGCTGTATTAGGCACCATGAAGGATATATTGTATATGTGTGTACATGTTCCGCTTGAACAGTCACCGTGTTATTCTTTTGTGGATGTAAACAATGGCATTGGACTTTTGGAAGAATTCTTGTCAGATTGTTCAGCTGCATTTCATGGTGTTTACTTAGTGTTGTCTGGATATTTCAACAGTCCAACTGCCGATATAAACTTGAATGATTCATGCAGTGAAAATGTTATTAAGTCATTGAAAATAAGTAGTTGGATCAACACAAAATAGGAAATCTCAAGACAAGTGTTGAATAGCTATGGTAAACTTATGTTGAATTTATGTACTACATTTGATTTACGTATTCGGATTGGTGAATGCACAGAGAGAGAGAGAGAGAGAGAGAGAGAGAGAGAGAGAGAGAGAGAGAGAGAGAGAGAGAGAGAGAATAGGCAGATGGCAGAGGACCATGTTGAGAATGGTGGGATAGAACCTTGTTAGAACAGCAATGTACGCACACGTCATATTGTACCGACTATACACAGTAACGAATGATGGTATAATGCAAACAAACAACCAAGATGTGCTACACAGGCTGAAGACAAGAAATACAAACTTGTTCGAATAGACTGGACAGAAATAGCACAGGATATGGGCAGGATAGTAATGGTCCACACGTGAAAACATTGGCAGACAAAAATATGCAGTATTTAACTTTGATTGGTCACAATCAAATTTGAAATGAAATTTTCTTCTTTTATTAATTGAAAGTACTAGCCAATAACAACCTATTATGACTTTAAAACTTGGTGCGTATAGTATATCATAAACAGGACAGTATTTTTTGTTTTATTCCAATACAGAATGAAGACACATAACTTTAAATCAGCACTATTTAAACTCTCCAGTATATTGGAATCACTGTCATGGAAGAAACGCGGCAACACCTCCATAGCGACAGCAAGACTTCCTTTTATCATTTATTGTAAACATCTCGTCTCCTCGCTGAAAATTTAAAGGTCTGAGGGTGAAAGAAGAGAGGTTAAAAGAACAGACCCAATGTGAAAAGAAAGGAGGAAATCAAATCAGGTCCAGAGACAGGAGTCACAGATATAGCCTGCACATTCTGTCATTGTTTTTTT
>JADBJO010034769.1:0-13064 GCA_016801955.1 Conus betulinus
TCTCAGATTACCAGGTAGCGCTGTGTGCCTGTCCTGTTTTACATGAGACAGAATATTTTTTTGCATGAAGAGCAGTGATACTGTTAATGTGTACACAAAGTGTGGACCTCCCACAGATCTGTACTGTTCTTTTGGCTTTCATTAAAGCTCAGTATGCATGGGCTAAACAGAGGGGGTCTTTACAAGGAGACAAAGAGAAAATGGACCCAGAGAAATAAAGGGAAGAAACTTCCTTGTGAAAGCTCTTGTTGATTGGATTAGATCGTATACTCTGCAGTTTGGCAGAACCTCTGCCAGAGGATGGATGGGTTTGGGATTTCCACTGTTAATGACACATTTCCTGTTTTATGTGTGTGTTTATTTTGAGTCATCATTTTGTCCGCAATTTTTTTATCTTTGACTGAAACTACAGTGAAAGAATGCAGACTAACAACAGGGTCAATGTATCCTGTTACTGTGTTTCCAGCTACACACCTGTCCATGTGCTACCAATACAGCTGTTCTGTTGGAGGAAAGACTAGAACCTTTTCTTTTATTATATTGTGAAGTCATGCCTTTTTTTTTAACCATATTGTGACAGACTTTGTCCTGTAGTCCAGAATATTTACCACATTGTTACAGATTTTTTTTCCTGTAGTCCAGTTGCATTCTGCTGTGAAAACATGGATGATGTTCTTTTCAACATCAAAAAGGGATAGTATTTTGATTACAGGCTTATGTAAAAAGGGTGTGGAAACCAGAACCATATACCTGATGGACTTGATTGTAAAGCAGGTGCCATGTATTGTGTATCTGGTTTGTCAGTTGTGTGCTATTTTTTGTCTTTAATAGGAGTTTGACTTGAATTAGTCTAATATGCCTGCATGCACACTCTCAAACACACACACACACACATACACACAGAGGCCAGCTGTTGATCAGCTTGAGATTAGGGGCCGGAAGAGCTCAGTTGGTAGAGCGCCGGACTCATGTTCTGGGGTTGCGGGTTCGAATTTCGGTACAGGGGGATTTTTTCCCTCAGAGTTAACATTGGTTCAGACTCCATTCCCCATACAGTCCTTTGAATGAGACTATAAACCAAGGTTCCGTGTGTGAACGCATGCACAATTTTGCACACACGTAATATCCTGTCACCAAGTTTCAGAAGAGAAGGCCAGTTTGGGCCATGGTATGGATGACACGTTACACATAGCATGCACCTTCTCCAAAGATGGAGTATGGCTGCCTTAATGGTGGGATAAAAAACGGTCATACACACAAAACTCCACTGCCTGTCTATACAGGTAGTGTCTGCAGGAGTATCAGCTTGCGTACGCAGAAAAAAAAAGCTTGAGATTATATATCTTTACGTGCTTTTTTTGTTTTGTTTTTCCCCAAACCAGCTGCTGTGACGAAGTGGTTAGCGACATGGACTCCTGGCTTGGAGGTCGTGGGTTTGATTCCCATCACAGTCATTTGTTTTGTGGCATCCTGGGTATGTCTGTACTTCTCAGGTTTGGTTGACGCCAGGATATATGATGAAAGTCAGCATTGAGTACAGACCTGTCATGCAGTCTCAGATCAGAATGGAAATCTAGCATCATCATCATCCTCATCCTCATCATTCTGCATTAAAAAACAAAAACAAAATCCTCCAATTCTGTGGCCCCTTATGCTCTACTGTCATGGTGACCAGTTTCAGTGGCCTCTTCACGCCTATGCTCTTGGATTAATTCTGTCAGGATCACCCGTATCAGCAAGTTCATGGGGACTGTGTGTTGGATGGACGTGGTAGTAGCTCGCTCCAAAAGGAAAGTTCACTTACACCAGCTCCATGACTAAACAAGTATTGTCATCAGTAAGGGTTTAGTAGGTGGGTATTTTGGATCAAAACAGGCATCACTGAACACCATTGAAGTGACTCAGTAGCAGTGCTGTGTTTTCTGGGGAATTGCCTCTTGACGACTCACATTGGCTGCTTCTGGTGGATTGCTGGTGCTGAGACTGTGGCATGATAGGTCAAGCTGTGGCTGTGGATGAGGGTTCAGAGTGAGTGGTGTGGGTGCAATGCCATCCACTGAGGTGGCACAGAGTATGGGACAGTGTAAAAACGGAAACAAAAGATTTTTTTAAGCGGTGCTATTTACGAAGAGGTACCAGCCACTACAATTGATTTCACTCACCTTGGTTTTATTTCATGTATTGTATGAATTGTCATACTGGCCAGAATCAATCATTTTTACATAGCCATTCACCATAGATGTGTTTGTCTATAGTTTTATGATGCATGTTGCAAAACATTAGCCAGTTGAGCAATGGTATTGAATGAACGTTTGAGTCATTCAAAGTCAGCAGGTTCCTGAAAACTTTCCAAACATGTTTAAAGGAAATTAAGAAAAACGAATAACTGCTTTTGTTCCTTGGCTGTGTATATGCATGCTACTTCAAGTGGGTGGGTTTTTTTTTTTCTTTCTGTTTGTTTTTTTCATCATTTTCTCAGTTTGTAGACTAGGTTTTTGTCCCCTTTTTTCGATTATTTTGTCTGTTCGTAGCTCTATCTTATTATTTACTTGTCTGAAAGGATTGACGCAGAACGCTGTTCGAGTTTGAGGTGGCAGACAAATCGGAAAGCTTCTGTGATTGATATGGAAATTCGTCACACATCTATGGAATTTGACCATGAACAATAAGTATCAGCAGGACACTTGATACTTTTCATTGTGTTTGTGCTTGCGACTTTCAAGGATGGAAGGAGAGGAAGTGTTAAATAGAGCTGTAACATTTCAAAAGTCCAGATTGTTAACCATTTTTCATGTTCAGCATCAGTTATTTTAAAGTGTTGTCACACCTGTACATAAAACAGCTTTTGAACTAATGCTGACATGCATTTGTTTGTTAGGAAGCTACACACACACACACACACACACACACACACACAGAGTACACACACACACACACACACACACACACACACACACACACACACACACACACAGAGTACACGCACACAAACACACACACACACACACACACACATATATACACACAGACAGAGTAGACATGCACACACTTGCATACACACACACACAGAGTACACATGCACACACACACACAGAGTGCATGCGCACACATGCAAAGTACACACACGCACACACACAGAGTACACACACACACACACACACACACACACATTTACACACACGCACACACACACACACACACACATTTACACACACACACACAGAGCACACACACACACGCACACACACACACACACACACACACACACTCACAATCAAGCATGGCTCAAAGATTTTGGTAGCTTCCAGTCCAAAAGAGAGAAAGGATGAGTGTGTGATGTTCATCCGCAAGTAGTGTGTGTGTGTTTTGCAAGAAGAATAATAAGCGGAAGTCAGCAGATAAAAACGAAACAAAAAAAAAAACTACACACAATCGACTTGAGAAGAAAGAAACAAAAAAAAATTGTACTCGCCTGCCCTGTTACTTTTTCATTGAAAGGAGGAACAGAAACTAGATAGAACATCGAATTTGTGTTGAATACCAAGAAAACTGAACACGTAAGAACCCGCATCCTTCTCCCTCTCTCCGCGTCTTCTCATTCACGTAAAAGTGAAGAACAAAAATGAAAGACGGAATTTCTCATTCATGAAGAAAGAAAACTGAAACAAGTGTTAATCAATATGTTTGCTGTGGTTGGTGCCTCCCATGGATCTTTGTCAAGCCCCCAAATTTTGACATTACAATATAAAAGAAATACTGACTACGGCGGAAAAAAAAGGAAGAAAAAAAGAAACTTGAACACTCTGTGTGTGTGTGTGTGTGTGTGTGTGTGTGTGTGTTGGCTTCAAGATATGTAGCCGTTTAATATGTATGGGTTGAAGAACTCTGTATGCCATGAAATTCTTGGAAGCAGCTATTTTCGGTTTGTAAACCTGTTCGTGGTAACTCAAACCATTTAACCGATTCACAGCAGCTCAAACTTTTTTTTTTTTTTTTTTTCACGAAATGCCATATTTGAAAATCGGTTTAATCATACGTTAAGGTTTTACGACACACCTCAAGACTTCAACACCTTATGGCACCAATGCCACAGTGGTGCAACAACATGGCCCCCATCACAAACGTTGGGGACCATTGTAAAAAACACCACTGGAAGACTCACAGCTTTATAAAGAAGAAAAGCCAGTTATGGTTTCCCCACCTCCATCCATTTCCTTTTATTTCATCAAACATAGCGAGGGCATTTTTTATCCTTTCAAGAGAAATGCATGTTCAAAGTCATTTCAGTGTGGGTTTTGACCTAGTTTTTTTCTGTGAGATTGACAAACTTCTGTGCATACACGCTCCCATTTATGCTGCACATACCTGCCCACTTATGTGTATCAAACTCTGATCTACAATGGTACTGCGACTGGTCACTGTGAGTGATTAGTCATGAATTCGAATCCCATAGGAACCATTTCTGTGGGATTTTCTTTTTGGCCGCATCTGACGTCAACCTGGAGTTATTATGCGAGCTGGAGCTCAAAACAGGTCTGCTGGGAGCACACGGTTACTGTCAAGCACTCTACTGGCGACTCTTTGAGAATGTTCGTAGTTCTAGACTAACACTAGTTAGGCGTGGATGGCACGAAAGGAAGTGGACAGAACAGCACTGCCATGAAGTCTTGGAACCATATTATGGAAATCTGTAATTTCATCCTCTTCCATCCTCCCTGACAAACAAAAAAAAAAAAAAAAAAAAAAAAAAATTGGGGGGTGGGGGGGTGGGCGGGGTGTCTTAGATTCTGCCTTCCTTTATGCTCAGCCCGTCATAGCGACCTCTGCGGACATTTCTCCTCTACATCCATCTTTCTGCTGTTGTACATGGTTCAGTTGTACATGTTTCAGGTGTACATGGTTCAGATGTACATGGTTCAAGCGTACATGGTTCAGGTGTCCATGGTTCATGGGTGTGCATGGGTTTAGGTGTACATGGCTGAGGTTTGCACGGTTCAGCTGATCTTGTTAAGTTGTTAAGTTTGGAGCCAGTCAGAACATGAGGATACATCTCATTTAGCAGACAGGCTATTCCTCTTCTATCCAGGAGACGATTTAGCCCATGTGTTTCTTATTGGAGGCCTGTTAATGCCTTTGATGTCACATGCTACACTATGCTCTGGATTTCAAGGGGTGCTTTGTTATGGAAGTCGAAATAGGCTTTCCTGAGATGCTGCTCAAGAGATTCTGTGCCCTGTGAGCGTGACCCTGATTTTAGCCCCTGGAATACTTTCTAAACAAGGGATTCGTTGAAAGAAAGACTGTTATCATCATTCTTTTTCATCCCCAGACGGTGGCCTTCAAAGGCAAGCATTTACATTTCAATATTTGTAGACACATTCAGTGTGTTGTTTTAATTTAAATTCTCACCTTTTGATTCGTCGAGCGCTTTTTTTTTTTAATCTTTTTTTTAGACATGTTTCTCGTGGTCAGAAGGATCTACCCAACGTCAGGAGTTTTCGTCCAGTTTAAAAGAAGCTGCTACCCATCAGCAAGTCACTGGGGATCCAGTAACCCGACGAGCTCTTCAAACAGCTCAAGAGCTGTCGCCTGCTGGTCCTAGTGACCTCCGGTACAGGTAATAAAAGTATACAGAGCACTTGGTAGTACTTAAAAGTGTACAGAGCACTTGATAGATAGATAGAGATACGGTACTGGAGAAGATGCACTTGGTAGAGAACAGTTCAACAATGTGGCTCCTTCCCTTACATGCAGCCCTATTCAGTTAAAATAGTGACAGATTGTTCTTGGCCTTGGCATTGTCGTTTCAAAGGAGGTCATAAGCAGTAAGGTCAGGTTTCCTTATCATACTACTGACATTCATTTAATTTATGTGATTTTTTTTTCACCTCTGTACTATGATCAGAAGCTGAATTGTCCACAAACACTAGTAGAAGAATATATAAATGGTGTGTGTGTGTGTGTGTGTGTGTGTGTGCGCGCGCGCGCGCGCGCGCGCGCGCGCGCGCGTGTGTGTGTGTGTGTGTGTGTGTGTGTGTGTGTGTGCGTGCGTGCGTGCGTGCGTGTGTTCGTGCGTGTGTGAAATCAAACTGCCGGTAGGTGAAATTCTATTCGTCCAACCGTTTATTGTAATCTATCTTTAAGGTAGCCAAAAGGTCCATTTACGTGTGGTTCTGTAGGCCAAAACTAACTCCGCAGAATATCTTATCCCTCTACTGTTGAGGCTTAAGCACTCTACTGCAAGCTATGCAGTTCTTGGAATAAACCAAAAGAAAAGAAAATGCTGACTTTAAGAAATACTTAAATCGACGACAGAAATTTACATAGAGAATATTTTCATCACTGACATTTCTTAAAAAAAATAAAGGAAGGTTGTTTTTAATGATACAGTCTTCTTCTGAAAACCACAAAATCAAATTAGATCTCTGAACTAGAGGATTGTGCTTTTCTTTGCCAGTCAGGAGAGTGAGATCTTTTTCCCCCTCTTCCTATTCCTGTGTTTGAGTGTCCATTCAGTATTGCCGAAAATAGACATAGTAAACATAGAACAAGAAGGGTAACTCTTGTTCCCAGTAAATACACGCCCATGAGGCCATAGGAACGCTGCTTATGACGCCATAATAGCCTAGCAGAAATGACGACACAGAGTACACAGAACAAACCAGGCAACATCCACCAAAGGACGTGCCAGGCTTGCCTATATACCCCGTACCTAATACATCGGCATAGCAACAACTGGAGAAATGAACAACCACAAACGGACATTTTTTTTCAAGACTGGCACAGCCTTTTCAATCTTGAATAACGTCAAACAAACACACGGATGAACAGTAAGGAATACAAGTAACCACGATTTGAATGGTCTGAAAGGAAATCTTAAAGGAGGCAGGGAGCAGCAAGCAGTACGTAAAGAACAAGTTGGGTACCTCTTGCTCCCATGGTGAAATAAATACACTCACTCCCATAACTCCAAGCCAAAGCGGCTTACCATACTAGCACAGATGACAACACCGAGCACACAGAACAAATGGGCGAATGCATCCAGTTCACCCCACTGATGCTTATTAGTTACCAGTTAGGTCATATTCTACACTGTCGGTGGCAAAATGAAGATGTGTTTTTCCTCTTCGATGTCGCATGAAGAACAATAACAGGGGGGGGGGGGGGGGGGGGGGGGGGGGGGGGGGGGGGGGGGGGGGGGGGGGGGGGGGGGGGGGGGGGGGGGGGGGGGGTAGGTGAAAAAGAGTGTGACGAATTTCATAAGTCATAAAAAAGTCATACGAAGATACAAATAAGATTTTCTTTGACAAACGAAAGCTACAAATCTGTCCTCGAATGTTATCGAAAATTGATACAGCAGTGTCACCTGCCACAGTTGCGTTTTTAGGATTGTGGCTTAATGAGACAAAAGAGTCTCCTTCACACTGCTGTGCAACTTCCTACAAATTCCGTATACATATGCAACGGCGATACACGTCAGCAGTTTTTTTTTTTTTTTATATATCTGTAACTGAAAGCCCACGGTATTATGTTTTGTATTTGGTTGAAGTATGTGTAAGTTTGCGAG
This sequence comes from Conus betulinus, assembly GCA_016801955.1. Classification (NCBI taxonomy): domain Eukaryota; kingdom Metazoa; phylum Mollusca; class Gastropoda; order Neogastropoda; family Conidae; genus Conus; species Conus betulinus. The sequence goes on from JADBJO010034769.1 coordinate 7,568, forward strand.
AGATGCATACAAATTTTGAAGAGTTTTGACCTCTCCGGGAAATTTTCCTTTCTTGTCAAACTGTCCTGGGTATTGTTATGTCAGATTTTTCACATTACTGATGTGTTGAGGCTTGTCATTTTTGCTGCTCTGAACATGTACTGTGGCATCGACATTGCAGTGCATTGTCACTACTGCAAGGCTTTCACATGATAGTCCAATGACTGCTGGTCCATCAACATCTACAATGTAAAACTTTGTGTGTCCTCATGCGGAATCTTTGAATCTGCAGGGTATTGAAGTGACACCACAGCATGGTATTCTGGTCCCATTGTAGGCTGTCAGATTCACCTGGCATGCTGATTTTGCAATTGCGTGTACAGGTTTGCCATCCGTTTTGTGGTGCAGTCAGGGAACATATTCCGAACGGTTGTCAGTGGGGGGTATTTCCTTGAGCACCAGTGTCTACTTTTAGGAGAAGGTTGTGGACGCCGGGGCGAGATGTCAACCGTACGCTGAGCGTGACAAAGGCTTCATTTCTTGAGTTCATAGAGGAAATCTGAATGTTATCAAATGCTAATACATCAAAATTTTTTCCCAGCTCATCATTGTTTCTGCATATCATGAATTCTGTTTTGTTTTTATGCATTTTTTCCTTTTCGTCCATATCTGTGCTGCCCTTTGTACGTTTCATGTTCAAATGTTCTTGATCTGCATGCTTTTGCCCAGTAGTTGTATTTCCCACATTTGCTACATTTTGTGCCAAATGCTGGACATGCTTTCTGTTTGTGTCTGCCTCCACAGTTGCTGCATGTAATACATGGCTTTTTTATTCCACCTATTTCCATTGTCTTTGGTTGCATGTCCTTTAATTGTTTGACATGGGCTGTTGTGGCTTCATATGTCCTGCCTATTGTGAGAGCATCACTTAGTTTGAATTCTGTCTCTTGGATAGAAGTGTTTTTTTTCTAAAATCATCATCAGGTGTTCCAGCTATTATTAGTTCAAGGATGCGCTCATCCTCTTCTCCTCCTCTGAAGTCACATTTCTTTGCTTGTAGTTTTTGCTCTGTTAACAAAGTAAATCATTCAGAGATTCGTTTCTTGCTTGTCTGAATCCCATGAGTTTCAATCTGCTTATACGGAAGTTTTTCCGCTGGTTCAAGTTGTTCTTTGAACTTTTGGAGAATAACTTCTGAATCTTTTTTCAGCATCAGTTACAGTCCAGGCATTATAACGTCTCATTTCCTTCCTCTCCCACTTGAAGAAGTATGTGAGTTACTTTCTCATCATTGTCAGTTATTTTCTTAGCTTTCATGTACAGTTTGATTCGCTGTTCAAAGAGCTTGAACGCATCTGACAGACTGTCTGATGTCCAGTCCATACGTGGTATAGAATGATCCATTGTTGAAATGACGAAGCAGTCTGACTCTGATTAATCTGACTCGTTCGATGAACGAAGTACAGTAACGGCTCTTATGTGGGTTTCGACAGTAAAACGTTCTTGTACTTACAGTTATTCTCGTTCGCTTCCACCATGTAATGTATAGTGGACATCTTAACTCAAACAAAAATCACACATACAAGTCACAAGGCTTGACACGATGCTTCGTTGTGTTTTCATGAAGCCGAACAATTATAAACAAAAGAATTATGGGTCAGACGCATGCGCAGTGTGTTTCGGCGGCGGACGTCGTCTGCTAGTCTGTACTGCAACACTGCTACAGTCGTAGGCGTGACGTTTTATTTCTGTCACTCATTTGGTCAGCGCGACACATGCATACAACAAAAAAATCTTCAACGTTTCGGTCAGAGACCGGCTTCAGCAAAACATAAAATGAAAGACAGTAAAGACGTATAGGCAATGACATATCAAGATATATATGTAATCCGACGAATACGTGTGTAAAGTGCACTCACGCACGCACACACAAACACACACAAACACACGCGCTCACGCGGGCGCGCACACACACACACACACACACACACACACACACACACACACACACACACACACACACACACGCGCGCGCGCGCGCGCGCATGCACACACACACGCACACTCGCACGTACGCACACACGCAAACACACACACGCACGCACGCACACGCACACACACACACACACACACACACACACACAGAAAACAATTTGTTTTTTTGTTTGTTTGTTTGTTTTTTGTTTGTTGTTTGTTTGTTTGTTTTGTTTGTTTTGTTTGTTTTTAATTATTATTTATTTTATCTAGACCTAATTGCATTACACATACCTACGTACGCCCACATTCACACACCAACCATTCGCATGCATACACCCCAAAAACACCACATGCACACACACACTTACATACTGTCTAAGATCACTGTTAGGTGGATAGACGTTTAAATTAAAGAACGAACACACACACACGCACACACACTGAACTACATTTTCGCTGTCTGAGAATCAGCGATGGATAAATCAATACTGTTGTTGTCGAAAAAAAAACTTCACTAATTACTTGCACTAACACACAGACACAACCACCACCATACCTGCTCGTCAACACACACACACACATACACGCACACACACACACACACACACACACACACACACACACACACACACACACACACACGCACGCACGCACGCACGCACGCACGCACGCACGCACGCACGCACGCACGCACACACGCACGCATGCATGCACGCATGCACACACACGCGTGCGCGCGCGCGCACACGCACATATACACACATACACACGCACACACGCACGCACGAACACACACACACACACACACACACACACACACACACACACATACACACGCGCGGACGAGCGCGCGCTCTCGCTCGGTCTCTCTCTCTCTCTCTCTCTCTCTCTCTCTCTCTCTCTCTCTCTCTCTCTCTCTCTCTCAGTCTATCTTTGTCTATCTATCTATCTACCTCTTCAACTATCTATATATGTCTGTCTGTCTGTCTGTCTCTCTGATCAGGAATGCATACATGCATGGATACGGATAAACAGACAGACGGATAGACAGACCTACAGACGGGCGGACGGACAGACAGTAGACAGCCAGACAAACGAACGATAGACAGACAGAAACACAGACAAACAGACAGACAGATAAACAGACAGACATACATACACAGGCACACACCGTGCGTGCGTGCACGCATGCACATGCAATCTGTGTGTGTGTGTGTGTGTGTGTGTGTGTGTGTGTGTGTGTGTGTGTGTGTGTGCGTGCGTGCGTGTATGTGTGTGTGTGTGTGTGTGCAAACGATTTTTCGCAAGCAAACTACCTTCAATTACGCTCTCGCGCAAACAATGTCCTCTTTTATAAAGAGGTACACAGAGACAGTTAGGGTGAAAAGGAGAGTGTTTAAAATAAGCAATGAAATCCGTTATTGACTGCGTACCGGGAAAACCCAATTCTGTCTTGTGAACAGTAAGATCTTTAAGTTTCTGCACTCCCGGCTTTCGTCTCCAGTGTAAGACAGATCGGTAGACCCCACTTGCTTTGTGTTCAACAGTCTTTTATGGTACTCAGCAAATGACAATAAAGAGACAAACGAAATGAAGAAGTTTCCATAGAAAAAATTGCATCAAAGATAAGTCAAACATTCCGTTAAAAAAAATACTCTTTTATCCAGTGTTTCAGAGTTCGGAAGGGACGCAAAAAGAGATCAATATGTGCCAATACCTAGGTGGTCAGCGTTGTACTGCTTAACCCTTTCACAGCTGACGGGGCAATAACTCACTACAAGGCTCGACAAGGGTCTTTTACTTCTTCTCCAATTCGACTATTGCTACTCTTAAGACTGACGGCTCTTTACCCAGGAAAAAATAAACAGCATGTTTTTGGTTGTAAACTTCAGATAATTTGTTGTTCTTTAACATGAAGAAGCTAAAAACAAGAAAAAAGTTGCAAGTTTTTAAATCTAGTGGTCGTTAATGAACTGGTGGTGGGGAAGGCTAGGACTGCAGGGCAGTGGAATCTACAGGGTTAATGCATGTCCTGCTAGTCACATCAGTGCTAGCAGCCACGGAGTACTTAAAACAATCAGAACTTGGTTCGCTTGAGAAACAGATGTTCCATCTCCTCCACTCTTCTTGGTTGATAGAATATGCTCAAAGAACAAATAATTCGTGAAATAATCCAATTCTGGGCACATATTCCTCTATCAACTATACCAATGCTTTAGTACAGCGTTGGGGATAAAGGAAAAGACAGTGCTAAAAAGGCTGAACTGATTGTCATAATATTTCGGTCTTTGGTTGTCCAGCCCTCTACTGTTCAGAGGTGTGTGTGTGTGTGTGTGTGTGTGTGTGTGTGTGTGTGCGTGTGTGTGTGTGTGAAAAATATTGAAATTGATAAATGAAATTTAAAACAAAATACAAAGCATATAAACGTACTCCCAGTTTATCCTGATACGCGTGAGATATTCCAAAAAGGGTAAAAACTGTCTTGGGCTGGTGTAACTGTTAGTAATGGCTATTCTGGTAAACATCGGCCATCATCTGTGACCAATAATGAACATACTTTCAAATTTTCAGAAAGATCGGCCAAGAACTTTCTGAGAGTTTCCATAAAGAAGAAAACCATTATGGCCGTTAGTAACGGCTACAATGGTAAACTTGAACATCGGATCATCATCCGTGACCATAATGAACATACCTACAAATTTTCAGAAATATCGGCCACGTACTTTCTGAGATATTCCATAAAGAAGAAAAAACCGTTAGGGGCCGTTATAGCCGTTACTAACGGCTATATCGGTAAACTAAAACATCGGGCATCATCCGTGACCCATAATAAACATACCTACAAATTTTCAGAAAGATGTACTACTTTCTGGGACATTCCATAAAAAGAAAAACCGTTATGGGTCGTTATAGCCGTTAGTAACAGCTATAACGGTAAACTAAAAACGTCAGGCATCATCCGTGACCCATAATGAACATACCTACAAATTTTCAAAAAGATGGGCCAAGTAAACAGTAAACTAAAACATTGGGTATCATCCGTGACCCATACTGTACATACCTACAAATTTTCAGAAAGATCGACAAAGTGCTTTCTGAGATATTCAATAAAGAAAACGTTATGGGCAGTTACAGCCTTTAATAACGGCTATAACGGTAAACTAAAACATCAGGCATCATCCGCGACCCATAATGAACAAACCTGCTAATTTTCACAAAGATCGGCCAAGTACTTTCTGAGATATCCACAAAGAAGAAAAACTGTTAAGGCTGTTACAGCCTTTAGTAACGGCTATAACGGTAAACTAAAACATCGGACATCATCTGTGACCAATAATGAACATACCCACAATTTTTTCAGAAAGATCGGTCCAGTAGCTTTGTCTTGAGCGAGTGGAACACATTTTGACGGACAGACGGACACACACCTGGAAGTAAAAAAAAAAAAAAAGAGAGAGAGAGAGATCGCGTTGCGTTGTGCATTTAATATACACTGTGAATGCACCAATAGCTCGATCTCCTGCTGTTCATCGATTTACTG
>JADBJO010034770.1:10000-13062 GCA_016801955.1 Conus betulinus
ACACACACACACACACACACCACCTCATTCCAGTGACAGCCCAGCCCACGAAACGAGAGGGTTTGTGGCCCGCTCCCCCCCCCCACCCACCCCCCACCCCACCCCACCCCCACCACCTTCCCTCCCCAGTCTATACACATCCTCTCTCTAGCATATCTTTGACGACATTTACAGCCTCGCAAAAACTCCTAACGTGGCCAGGCCAACACTCACCACGACAACTCAACTTCACTGGTGGGGCATTTATACCTCTGCAAAGCGACACCACAACACGCTCACTAATAGGTTCCCCGAGACTATGTCAGTGATACACACACGCATGCAAGCGCGCGCACGTACGGACAATCACATACACAAATGCGCACGCACGCACGGCACGCGCGCCTGCGCGCACAGAGATAGAGAGGAGAGAGAGAGAGAGAGGAGAGAGAGAAAGAGAGAGAGAGTGAGGAAGAGTGAGAGTGATGAAAGAGAGAGAAAGACAGTGACGGCAGACCTAGAAGAGAGAGAGAGAGAAGAGATAGATGAGAGAGAGAGAGATATGGGGAGAGAGAGAGAGAGAGTTGATTGACGGCAAAGACCTGAGAGAGAGAGAGAGAGAGAGAGAGATAGAAGAGAGTAGAGAGGAGAGACAGAGATTTTATCAAAACCTAAGAAGAACCTGAGAGAGAGAGAGGAGATAGAGAGAGAGAGAGAGAGAGGAGAGAGATAGTTAGCAAACCTAAGAGAGAAAGAGAGAGAGGGTAGGGAGTTAGCAAACTAAGAGAGAGAGATAGAGAGAGAGTGAGAGAGAGGAGAGGGTAGAGTAGGAGGAGAAGAGATATATAGAGTTGGCAAACATAATAAACAAAGATTCATAGCAAGACCGTCAAAGTAGATTTGTCCAGGACTGAAGAGTAGGCCAAACAAAGAGCTGGACAACCACACACACACAGTATCACACACACACCACACACACACAGCTACACCACAGCTACACACACACACACACCACACACCCCACACACACACAACACACCACACACACACACACCCAACAGAGCTACACCCAGACACACACACACACAACACAAACACACACAACACCAACCCAGGCCCAACAAACACACACAAAACACACACACACACACTACACACACACACCACACACACACACACACACGTCTCTAAACCATGTTTCAGATTTTAATAGCCCTCCGCATGGTTCGTTCTTCTCCTGATCGTGACTTGACTCCGGGTCGACAGGTTCACTGTAGTAATTGGAGTCTGGCCCGTTCTCCTCTCTCTCTCTCTCTCTCTCTCTCGCTCTCCTCTCTCTCTCTCTCTCTCTCTCACTCCTCTCTCCTCTCTGTGTGTAAAGAGAGCGAGGGGGGGGAGTGAAAATGATCCTTATTGAGGGTTAAAGGAATGTGCTTTTTACTTTCTTTTTTTTTTAATCCCTGCCCTAACATGATCAAGTGAAAAGAAACGAAACAGAGAATAAATGAACAAAAACAACAAATATGTGCAAGCAGCAAATTTTCAAACGCATCTAAATTCTATTCTCTGCGTGTGTGTGTGTGTGTGTGTGTGTGTGGTGTGTGTGTGTGCGTGTGCGTGTGTGTGTGTGTAAAAATAATATCACGTGTTGTGAGAGTGTGTGTGCGTGGAGGGGTAGAGAGGGAGCGTGCGTTGCGTGCGCGTGCATGCGCGTGTGTGTGTCGAGCGGGGGAAGTGGGGGAAGGTATGGACGTAGATGAGTGTTGGGAAGTTCACAACAAGTGATTAATTCACTCGGATATCGATCTGTGGTTTCCATCGGAATAAACCGCCCAATTAACAGGACAGACAGGTGCCCAGACGAAAGGGGGATGGGGGGGGGGGGGGGGGGGGGAGTCAGTCAGACAACGACCTACAGGCAGACAGGCAGACAGACAGACAGACGGCAAGGAATGCAATCAGGGGAACACTCCCACTCTTTAAAACAAATATTTCTCCTCTGTCAAAAAATGCGAGGTCATTTTCCTTGACGGTGACGTCAGAACTGCCCAGTCCACATTCCAGTGTGTGTGTGTTGTGTTTGTGTGTGTGTGTTGTGTGTGGTGTGTGTGTGTTATGTGTGAGTGAGTGAGTGGAGAAGAGAGTGTGTGTGTGCGCGCCTCTGTGTGTGTATGCGTGCGTGCGTGCGTGCGTGCGTGTGCGTGTGTGTGGGTGTGTGTGTGTGTGTGTGTGTGTGTGTGTGTGTGTTGTGTGTGTGAGGGAGAGAGAGAGAGAGAGAGAGAGAGAGTGTGGGTGTGTGTGTGGTGTGTGTGTTGTGTGGTTGTGTGTAGGTGGTGTAGTGGTGTAGTTGGTGGAAAGAGGGGGTGGACGGGTAATAGTGGGGAGGAATTAGGGGTCAAAGGTGACTGAAGGGAGTAACCCTATGAGAGGGGGGAGGGAGAGGAGAATGGGGGGGGGATCAGAGAGTGGGAGGTGCCTGCTTTTTCCCTTGGTTTCAGTTACTGGACGCGGACTTTGCTCGCGACACTCTCTCTCTCCTCGCTCTCTCTCTCTCTCTCTCTCTCTCCTCTCTCTCCTCTCTCTGTGGGTGTGTGTGTGATTGTGTGTTTGTGATGTTGTGTGGTGTGTGTGTAAGTGTGCGTGTATGAAGATCTCTTGTTGTGGGTGTGTGTGTGGTGTGTGTGTGTGTGTGTGTGTGGTGTGTGTGTGTGTGTTTTGTGTGTGTGTGTTTGTGTGTCCGTGTATATGTGTTTGTGAAGATATCTCTCTCTCTCTCTCCTCCTCCTCATCCCTCTCTCATCTCTCTCTCTCTCTCTCTCTCTCTCTTCCCGCGCGCACACGTGTGTGTTTTTGTGTATGTGTGTGTGGTGTGTGAAGATCCGCGTGTGTGTGTTTGCGTTCGCGCGTGCGTGCGGGTTCGTGCGTGCGTGCGGCGCGTGTGTATGTGTGCGGTGTGCTGTTTGTGTGCGTACGTGCTCGCGAGCAAGCGCGTCTCGCGGTTCCCCTTAAATGTAATACATACCAGATACATACCTTCCTTATGGTTTATCTTTTTCCCTGTCCTCGTTTGTAAATTTTTCCCA
>JADBJO010034771.1:0-13062 GCA_016801955.1 Conus betulinus
CTAACGAAGGGGTGTGTGAACATACACAGCACAATAAGTATAAACAATTATAATACGTAATGAAACAAAAGCAAATCGTTGTCACATGTTCAAGGAGAAACACTTTCTCTCAATTTAAAGGCTTTGTACAGAAACAACGAAAGTTGTTTAGCAACTTCAGCAGAAGTGGAAGACAGAAGTAGGTTTAATTTAAACAAAGATGGCTGTCTGTATAATATTTAGGCTTGATGTACTTTTCTCTGATATTTCTGAGAGCTGGACAGCATAGAACAAAATGTATTTCTGTTTCCTGTGACTCTCTACATAAAGGACACATCAAATCCCAAACATTATGCGTTCGATATCTAAGATAATGACAAGCTAATTCTGATATGCCTATTCTAAATTTTGCTGTTACGTGCTTTAAATGTCTATCTATATCTATGTTCAAAAATAAGTTTTCAAGTTATGAGTAGATAAAATTCCTATAAAAATCAAACCTATCACTATTATGAATATGGTCAGACCATTTCTGCCATCTGCAGTCCACTAGTCGCTGGCGAAAAAGTTGTAAAAAGCCTTTTATATTCGACTCCTTGGTTCAACCAGACGAATCCAAATCCATATTCAAACAAACAGAGTCGCACTTTTGTCACCAGTTACTTTTACCTTTAGTATCTAAGTCATACAACAAATTATACGCTTTACGGGGTATTCTGGTATCATCCATGTAAAGTAATTTCAGCCAGTATCGGATACATTTAATGGCAGAGACAATATAAATAGGAAATCGATCAGTTTCGCCATAAATAAGATCATTTGGAGTACGTCTATCAACTCCTAGAAACTTCTTCAATGCGAATACATGGACCGATTCACAGAAAGTAGCCGCTTTATCTAATCCCCATAACTCAGCGCCATATTGTACGATTGGCTGAACCTGGGTATCAAAAAGTTTGATAAATAATGTAAAAGATGAATTATTAAGAACATGTAACTTTTTCATGATACAAATCAAAACATTTTTAGCCTTACTTGACAGGTCTTTGCATGCACCAACAAAACTCAAACGAGTTGAGAATAAAATACCCAAATATCTATAGGCATTGACGACTGGCATAAGATTACCGTCATACAACCATCTTTCTCGAACACTTAAATATCCACCTTTACGGAATACTATAATATTGCTTTTATCCATATTCACTGTTAACTGCAGATATCTAGCAGCACGGTGTAAACTATTAAGTTGTGTTTGTAAACCTATAACAGTTTCTTTCTGACATCAAAATAACATCATCAGCCAACAAAAGAATAAACAATTCAAAAGCATCAATCGAAAGTGAAGCACCATGTTTACCATTATTAATTACTTCAATTGCTAACTCGTTAATAAACAAAGAAAACAAAATGGGACTGCATGCATCGCCCTGTTTTACTCCTTTTGAACAGTTGATATAATCTGTAAGTTTCAATCCACAGCGGACCCTGTTTTTTACTCTATCATACATACTTCGATGCACTTATACAGTTTACCTCTAATTCCATTTTTATGCAAGACTGGCCACAGAAGATTTCTATTTATCGAATCAAAAGCTTTTTCGAAGTCTATGAAAGCTACATATAATTTTCTATTATAAGAAAACTGCTTTTGTACAAGTGCAAGCAATGTAAACATATGATCAATAGTCGAATAACCTTTTTTAAAGCCTGCTTGATGATCACCTGTAATGTTATTTTCTTCTATCCATTCCTGCAGTCTATGATTAATAATCATTCCAAACAATTTACTACTGATATCACAGAGGGAAATCCCTCTGTAATTGCTGGGATTGTTAACATCGCCCTTCTTCTTATAAAATGGCAGAAATAACTGATTCAGTCCAGTTATCCGGAAACGTACCACTATCAAATAATATATTAAACATTTCATAAGGAAGTGTACTACCTGGTTAGAAGAATGTTTGAATAATTCACCAACAATGCCGTCAGGGCCAGCTGCCTACGACGATTTTTCAGTTTTCCTAGTGCTAATAGTACTTCCTCTTGTGTGATTGGTCGGTTCATATACTCATCACTGCTTACATCAAACACTTCTTCGATTGGTGTGTTATCAACATTTGAATCTAATAAGGTTTGGAAATGCTGAAACCATACATCAAGGGTAATACTGTTTCTGGGCTGTCTTCTTTTGACCGAAACTCTGCGGATAGTACTCCAAAATTCCTTTTGGCATTTTATAGATGAAACGAGTTTATCTAATAAAGACTTATTGAACACTTTCTCTTTCCTCTGTAACAAGTGCTTATACTCCCGTCTAGCAATTGTATAAGCGTCCCTATCTTCTATTTTTAAAGTGCGACGACTAATTCGTAATAATTTCCTTACATCTCTTTTACTAGTATCACATTCTTTATCATACCAATCAGTCGACATTTTACTGCTATCCAAAGATATACATCTTTTCATGCAAACAGCACTTTCTTTTATGCAAGCATTAAACATGTTCAGCGCTCGATTTACATCCACATCTAATAAATGTATTGCACTATCTAGCTTTGCTTGAGTTTCTACACTACATAACATATCGTGAAACAAACTAGCATTTTCATCATTCCATACAATTTTTTCTATGACATATTTCTGTTCAGGGTTGCTGGCATGCACAATACTTTCTTTAGGAAAAACAACATGAAGTGACACAGGGTAAATGATCAGAGTCAATACGTTCTAAGACACTTAGCCTGCATGAATCAAACAAACGAGCAAATAGTTCATTAGAGAATATGAAATAATCGTCAACACTGCATCCAGAGTCAGAAATGTATGTGTAGCAACCTTCATGGTCGCTTTACACACTCCATTAAGAATACACAGATCAAAAGCAGTGCATACATTCAGTAACATCTTTCCATAGTTGTTTAAAATGCAGTCTTGAGAGTGCCGGTCAATACTAAGAGGATGGCTGTCATACTGTTTATCAGAATCATTATTTCCAGAAATATCCTGTGAAATATTAGAGGTTCTACTATTTAAATCACCATTCAAAATAACATAAACATCTCTTGAAAGTAACACAATGAAAGAGACATTCTTCAAGCAAATTAATACCACTATCAATATCAAAATGGGTATAAAACGGAGAACCTTCAGGTGGTAGGTAAGAGCAAAAATATAGAACATCTTTATCTAGGCCAAATAGTTTTTTTATCAATCAAAAAGACACAGAAATTATCATGATCAACGTCAATAGTCTTAACAAAGGAGGAAAACTCCTTTCTTATCAAGCAAATTACCCCTCCCGATCTTCTCCCTTGTTTTGAAAGTTTAATGGCGGGTTTACAAAATACATTATAGCCAACAAAGGAACCAGCAAAACACTCTTCCATAAATGTTTCGATCAAACACACAAAATCAAATTCATAAATGAAGGACAGAAAATCATGGTCAGTAAGTTTAGAAAATAAGCCATTCACATTCCCATATATAAAAGGAGAACGGTTTATTTACATCTGTACATTCCGCGTCCTTTACTTCACTGCACGTGTTTTCAGCACATTGCACAAGCTCACCGCCCTGCCCCACAAAACACCGCTCACCACTGCCACTGCCACCAGTGACAGGCGTTTTCTACGGTGTATGTTTTCTATGGTTCCCCTCACTTGTCACACCTGTGTTGAGAATATTTTCCTCACGTGGCCGGCCACCCCCCTATCTGGACTCTTTTAAATTTCCTTGATCATCTAGGAAATATTTTCTACCGTCCACAAGCAGGTGATCAAAAATCATCGTTGCTCTTTTTCCTTCGGATCTTGCTCTCTTCAGGTGAGGGAAAGGCCACGTCTAATTTCGCGTACACGAGTGGAGAAATCCTCTCCTATATAAAAACGTCGCTTCCTTTTAATTTCCTCTTTTCTTTCAGGATACGCAATTTGTCCTTGTAAGAGGAGCAACGAACAATAATAGGGGAGTCTGATTTTTGATTTAACCTGTGAGCTCTATCAAACGCGATGTCCCGCGTCAGTTCAAGTTTATCCGAAATGAGGTCATGAATTTTACCTTCACTCTGTTCAGCAGATTCATTCTGACCTCTGGGAATACCGTAAAAGATCAAATTGTTACGTTTAGATCTCTTCCTTCCAAATCGTCAGTTTTTAATTCTAATTGTTCCATTCTTGTCACGAGGTCAGAGTTCTGTTTTACCAGGTCCGAATTTTCTTTTCTTAAAGTCTCCACCTCTTCCCTCAGATCCTTTACACCACTTTGTAGCGCTGCGAACTGGTCATTTAGAAAACTGATGCTCCTCTCCATGTCCGAAAATTTATCGTTCATTTCTTTTAAAAACCACAGTTCATTGTCCTCAACATACCCATGATGTCGGCATTGGTGGGTTGCTGAGGAGATGAGGATGATGTCGTCCGTCTGCTGTCTGCCGGCGAAGCTCCAGTCCTGTCCACACTGACCCTGCGTCCTGAGGTGCCGAGCCGGGCCTGCTTCAAGCTGTCCGACCTGGGTCCTGGGTTCTGCTCCACGTCTCCACAGCGTAAAAGAAGTCCGCCCCAGAAAATCAACGTGAGGAGCAGGCCTAGGGTCACACCGTCTGTCCTCGTTCCGCACGTTTTGCCATGAAAGCCATGAAGATGTGGACGAAACTGCCACACTTCGCTCTGAAGACAAGCGGTGCCGCTGGCATGTCGCTTAACGGGGGTACTGGCAAGGATAGAAGACTGCACAGTGCAAATATCCGTCAAATGCAAGTAGAATCTGCAGAGCGATGCGATGCCTGACTGCTCGAGTGAAACGCAGTTCACGACCTCCCAGAGAGAGAGAGAGAGAGAGAGAGAGAGAGAGTACCGACTCGCTGTGGATAAATGAGAAGCAACCTACAGACAGTATTTTCAGTCGCTCAAACCCAACCTCAACATACGGTATATCCACATTTGGAGATGGTATTTCCCCTTGAAAGAGCACCACGCGTGATCGGTTGAGTTAGATTTCGTTCTTGTCGCTTTTCTCAATCATCCATTCATTCGATGCTTGATCATTGGTTTTCTTGCCCTCTCTTACAAATTAATTTTCCTGTCATCCCCCCTCTCTCTCTCCCTCTCTTCCGTACTACCCCTCCCCCTCTCGTTCTCCTGTATGTTCATATCTTTTTCTCTTTTTCTCTCTTTCTCACTCATATCACGGTCTAGTGAAACGTTATTTCTGTGAGGCAATGTCTATCCTATTCACTCACTTGTTAGCATTGTAATAGACATTTCTAGCACAGCATTTCGAACATGTTTAAGAAAGCACTACAATTCTATTGAATGATCGATGACATCATGTTCGTACTCAGAATTGTATAACAAGGTACATTGCGCCTATCGTTGTTGTAGAATATACGTAAGGGAATAGGAAACACTGTGACATTCAGACAGATTAGACAGGATTATGATAACCATGGTCACAAAACAAAATGGAGAAGGACTGTTCAGAAGAAGATCAATCATGCCGGTATTCAAGAGCTGTAGTTTGATTTACATACTGAGGAAACCATAAACAGGACTAACGGAATACTAATCTTGATCGAAAAAAAAATTTTGGAAAGTGTATATTCAAATTTTCCATCTAAACAAGTTTCTTATTCTTCAAAGTTTTTTCCCCCTCTTAGGACCAGTATATAATTCTATGTTGATGTACAAATCAATTGCTTGGCACAGTCTGTATGATTTAGTTAACATTTCCCATTAGACAGGAATGGTATTCATGAACAATGGTTGATATATACACTAATGTATCAGTTCTTTACATACAACGATTTTGAATGAAATAATCAGTAGCCCTGAAAATCCACATACATTATTGAATCGTCTCATTTGCGGAAAAAAAAAGGCCATCATAGCCCAATGGTCTTGAACGAAAGATTCGGTAGCCTTATTTGTGTGAAAAATCTACCAATTACCTTTGTATCGGTCATTACTACGCAAATCTTAAGGCACTTCAGCTCTTGTCACACTGGCCGTTTTTCTCGCTCGAGCGCAAGAACAATTCGTTAGTCTTGCTCTCTCCCTCGCCTCGCCACAAGACCAGTCGCACAAGACGAGTTGCGAGGTAAGCAATATGGTGATCGACTGGCCGTACGACTCAGACACGGAAATCCTCCCTTCGGCGGTAAACTCCATGTTGTTTGTTCAGTTCAACGATTCGTCGTTTACCTTCGTTATTTCAATGAAGGGAACTGATTACCTCGGCAATCTGAAAGGAAAAGGACGAATTGTTGATCGTGGCTGCAACGGTGTTAGAAGAACAAAACCAATAGAAATATCGTATTGAAAGGGGACAGTGGGCTGCAGAGAGCATTATTAAGCGTCTTGTCTGAAACGCTGAGCATAAGGCGCCCATGCTCTTCTACACAACTATTCGAGTGGTCGCGCGCGCGTATTTGTGTGTGTGTGTGTGTGTGTGTGTGTGTGTGTGTGTGTGTGTGTGTGTGTGTGTGTGTGTGTGTGTGTGTGCGTGCGTGCATACGTAGGGGTGGGGGTGGGGGCGGGGCTGCTTGCTTTAGCACTGGACAGAGCGCCTTCTTTATTATTCAAGAACACTCTATTTCCTTTTGTTTAGCAGGAATATTCTAGCGCTTTTATCCCTTTCAGCCTTTTCTGTATTTATCTTTTACTTTAAGGCGAGACACTGAGGTAGAGCTGAAACAACAGCGGACCAACTGGACTGGAATGACCAGACAGCCCAGAACAGAGAGCGATGGCGAAGGGTCGTCGACGGCCTATGCTCCACTGGGGCGATGGGCATGAATGAATGAATGAATGAAGGTGCTTCATTCATGTGGAAGAAAAAAAACTTCTATGAGAGGATGCGACAGAGAGTATTTGAACTCAGACGATTGGTGACTTCCTATACAAATCTCTCTAATTGTGTATGCGAATTCGTGTAGAGAGAGAGAGAGAGAGAGAGAGAGAGAGAGAGAGAGAGAGAGAGAGAGAGAGAGAGAGAGAGAGAGAGAACTGATGGAATTTCACAGCGACTCTCTATTTCAAATTGTGTATGCGCATGCGTGTGTGTTAGAGAGAGAAACAGACAGAGAGACACTGTCAGACAGAAAAGAAGAGACAAACAGACAAACAGACAGAGAGACGAAGGGAAGGAGGGAGAAAACTGAAAGAATTTCACGCGGCCAGGCTAAAGATAACGTCGAAACATGAACTGGAGTTGCTATATAAATCATTTATGTGATGAAAATCTTAACAAAAAAAAAAACAAACAAAAAAAAAACAGCCAAACGTCTGTATATTTCGTTCACATTTATCTACTAAGCAACTTATTAAACCAATGTAGGGCTGCATTTTGCACTAATATTGTTTACATTGCGAAAGGGTCCCTATCGGATGGTTGACTACATGAAGAATTGAACCATGCACTGATGACATTCAGCCCCCTCCCACCCTTTTTCCCGGCTGAATAATGATTTTCACTTGAACATTAAGTGTGTGTTCTGATGTGTAGTGTGGTGCCGTGGTCAATATTCCACACCCTACGATCCCGGCCGAAGCACAGCACTGGCCGAGTTTTGTGTGTACTTTTCACAGGAACGTGGGGAGGATTCCGTCTGTCACGGTTGGACTGACGTTAAACGTTAACCCATAATAACTGACAAGACCACAGCGCATCATCTTTCGCCTGTTTAAATTCCCATTTAGTTTTTTTGTTGTGTTGCAAACTCACGCGGTTTCCACGGCGTGGACAATAGGAGAAATGGACTCCTACCTGGAGAGGTGGCAGAGCTTCCTGTCCCTCTGCCGGGAAGAGTGGCTGGCGGGGAGGCTGGACGTGACGGCGGAGGAATGGCCGTGCAAGTGGTGCGGGGAGGCCTTCCACTCTGAAGGGACACTGGCCTCCCACTACTGCAACACGCACCAATCCATCCCAGTATGTTTACTGTAACGACACTGGTACTGTGCAAGGTCTGAAATTCTCAGTCTAAATTTGGTCATAATAAAGTGTTTCTCGATATCCATTCGCATATCAAGTTTGACATCGTGTTCTGCACAAAATGTCCAAGGTAAATCTATCGCTATTTTGGACATAAAATCCCATTCCTGCCAACTGCATGCAACGAATCTGTCTCTAAATTCATATACAAATAATCAATGTCCATTCCTGCCAACTGCATGCAACGAATCTGTCTCTAAATTCATATACAAATAATCAATCATTTTGCACCTCTTGGCTTATCAAAACATGAACAAATCCAAATTAATCTAATTTACAACGAATATTTGGAACCCAATTTCTTTCGTTTCTTGCACCTAGGTCGTAAAACATCTTTCAGGCTTTCCGTGGTAATCTATAATTCATTTTCGTTAAGCAGTATTAAATACAGCTTAATATAAAACTTGAACAAGCAAGGTGTCTATTGACAAAGGCATTAGGTGTTCGCATTTCAACACCAAAAAAATCTTTAGGGAAGAGAGAGAGAGAGAGAGGGAGAGAGAGAGAGAGAGAGAGAGAGAGAGAGAGAGAGAGAGAGAGAGAGAGAGAGAAGATTTTTTTTAAAAGCAAGAAAGAAAGAGAAAGAAATTGAAAAAAAAAGACGATCATCCTGAACGTTCGCTTTCTTTGACATCAAATTTTTCGCTTTTACGACGATTATTTTTTTTTTCCCGCTATTAGACATGCGCTCCAACTGAATATCTTAAGATGTTTGCGCTTTTCGCGTGGCCCTATGCTACCTGTGTGCAACCAAGGTGCCGTCATTCCATATCATGAAGGCCACACGCCACCAAAACGATAGACAGAAGGATAGACAGACACACAAATAGAGAAACAGATTGGCATGACGAGTGGAAATCAAATTTCAGACACAATAAATCTTTTGAAATTCTTATCCTTGTACCCGTCTGTATGCACAGAAAAACCTACTCAAGGTGTTGATGTATGGATTTGAGGCGTTTTTACCTACATATGTTCTTTCTCGGGTCAACCCACGCCCGCCTTGGTCGATTTAAAGAGCTAGTGCTCCAATGTGATGTGATTTCTACGCTAACTGAGGACAAAGAGTTAACACTGAGGGACCAGCTCTGCTCCTATCCTTAAACAGCTCCTTAACGTGACCGCCCAGGCAGATCAGGGAAGTTCACACTGACCGTCACCATAGACCTTGAAGATCTCGATGTGACGGCTGGAAAAATCAGGGAGGTTCACATTCTCTCACCACAGAACTTGGAAGAGGTCTCCTTGAAGAGACTGGGTGCGTACATTTGGGAAGTTCACACAGACCTTCACCACAGGACCTGAAGAATTCCAAGTGACTTGCTGGGGAGATCAGGAAGGTTCTCACAGACCCCGACTTGCCCCTTCCTCGGAACTATTGCAGACAACAAGTCAGCATCAGTCTCTAAAACCGACGCCAGCAGCATGCATCCTGGCATATATGATTCTTAATGTTTGTTTTACATGTTCTGTGCTCAAAAGCAGGTGGCAGTTTTGGCACGTCTTTGTCGCACTCAGAAAAATAGCATTGTACTGTTTAGGCGTTCATGATTTGTTGCTGTCAACTCAAAAGCACATCCCCATTTTCACATGAGCATTGCGTGTGTTTGTATATACTCACGGCATCATTTACAGATTTCACATATTATTGATCAAGCTATTCAGCTCTGTCACAATAACACCCTGCTCTTTTAGAGGAGGGGGGGGGTCTTTTTTGGGGTGGGGGGAGCAGGGGAAGGGGGGGGGGACAGACAGTGGTGGTGGGGTGAGGTATAACATTTTTGCTGTGCATTGGAGGACAGAAGAGTAAAGGTAGGATGGAACTTCTAGCCTGCTATGCAAAGGTCAGAATTGGAATAACATATGTGTTATCTTAAGTGATGTAAAGGTATGATAACATTTTAAGTGACTGCACTGTAAAATCAGCGTGGAGGAACTGATAGATAAAAAGTGTGGGTGGGGAAAGGGGAGAAGCAACGAAGGACACCTGTGGGAGAGAGTGAGGGGGGTAGCTGAATACAGAGACAGGTAGCCGACTCAATGTGCTCTTCCTTGAAATAGAGTTTTGGATTGGGCTGTTGAAGCACTGGTTATAGTTGTTATTATGATGGGAAACGCGTGCAGTGGTTATTCTTTCATGATTTAAAAAAAAAAAAAAATCCCTCATCACCCTTCCTTCTTCCCATCTATACCCCCTCCTCTATCAATCCCGATGTTCACCCCCTATCTATCCACCGCCACCCTCCACCACCTTGCGCAAACACAGATGTCCACCCTCCAGAACTTCTCTGGGTGTAAAGTCCACACTGTATTACGTTATCTCTGAGCCTCTTAGTGTCACAGCTGGTCATTTTCGCTCTCACTTAATTAGCTTTCTTAGTTTATCACGTGGTGATTAAGGTAAGCGTAACTATTAAAACGGCTGCAGAGGCTGCTTGGTATTTTACAAGGCAAAAGTGTGCAAGAAGTGTGGCAGGCAGATTCAAAGAAAGTTTTGTGTTCTGTGACCACTGATCTTCAAGTTAAAAAGCAATTCGCCATGGAGAACCCAGAAATGGTAAGCAATTTGACTCAAATTTTGTGTACATTCTTAACCTTTTGTAGGTTTCGCTACTGTTTGTTGTTGATTTTTTTTTCACACATCTGAGTATATGTTTCTCTTCTTTTTTTTTTAATCTCGGCAAATTCTTTCGTTGTCCTTTGTGCATGTTTTTACTTTCATCTTGTCTTTTTATTTTAAGCCAACAGAAGTATCAGTCAGCTTGTGTATTATACTTTTCGTGGTTTCCATCGAATGATTGTGTTCTTGTCGCTTTTTCCCTATCATTCGTTCGTTCTTTATTTACATGTTTGATAATTTTTTTTTTTTCTGTTTTTCCTTTACAAATTGGTTTTCCTGTCAATCCATCTCTCTCTCTCTCTCTCTCTCTCTCTCTCTCTCTCTCTCTCTCTCTCTCTCTCTCTCTCTCTCTTTGTCCGTCTCTCTCTCTCTCTCTCTCTCTCTCTCTCTCTCTCTCTCTCTCTCTCTCTCTCTCTCTCTCATCTGTCTCTCTTGTCTGTATATCCCACCTCCCTTTTTTATCGCTTATTCACTCATATCATGGACTAGTGAAGCGATATTTTCGCGAGGCAATTTCTGTCCTAGTTCACGGACTCATAGTGTTTTAGCAGACGTTTGTAGCACAGCAATTCGAGCGCATATTTAAGAAAGTACTGGAATTGAATTGCATGTCCGGTAAAATCACGTCTGTACTCAGAATTGTATAAACCATGTACATTCCACCTATGGTTATTGTAGAATAAGCGTCAAGGAATAGACAACACTGTGTCATTCAGACAGAACAGAAATGACTATTTCAACCATGGTCACAAAACGACATTGGGAAGATTAATTATGCTGGTATTCATAATTATACTTTGATTTGCACCTTGAGAAAACCGTAAACAGGTATAATGAAATACTAATC
This sequence comes from Conus betulinus, assembly GCA_016801955.1. Taxonomy (NCBI): domain Eukaryota; kingdom Metazoa; phylum Mollusca; class Gastropoda; order Neogastropoda; family Conidae; genus Conus; species Conus betulinus. The sequence goes on from JADBJO010034771.1 coordinate 11,436, forward strand.
TTAATCAAAGAACTTGTGGACAGTGTATTTACAATTTCCAGTCGAAATAGGTCTCTTTTTCTTCCCAAGACCAGTATATGATCATATGTCGATGTACGAATTAATTGCTTGGTACAGTCTGTATGCCATTGAGGTGATATGGGATACCACGTGTTCATGATTTATTTAACATCATTATTTACATACAATGGGAACAGTATTCATAAACAATGGCTGATGTGTACCCTAATGTATCAGTTCTTTACATGAATGAAATAATCGATAGCCCTCAAAATCTGAATCAATTATTCAAATTCAATAGTCTCATTTGTCAAAAAAAAATAATAAAATAAAAAAAAAATAGAAAAAAAGAAAAAAAAGACTGTCAGTAGCCTTATTCACTGAAAGATTTCGTAGCCTTTTTCTTAAAAAAAAAATCTATCGATTAGCTATGTAAATCAGAAGGCACTTAAGCTCTCGTCACACTAACAGTTTTTCTCGCTCGAACACAAGAACAAGCCTTAATTTTACGTTCGCTCTTTCTATCGCCTTGCCAGTGTGTGGCAATACAAGGCGAGTTGCGAGGAAGCACACTATGCTGATCGACTGGCCGTAAAACTCAGGCACGGAAATCCTCCCTTCAGCGGCCACTCCATGTTGTTCATTCAATTCAATGATTCGCTTTACCTTCGTTATTTCAATGAAGACAACTGGATTACCATGGTAATCTGAAAGCAAGGACGAATCGTTGATCATGGCTGCGACTGCATTAGAAAAACAAACAGTAAAAACCAACAGGAGGCAATGGGCTGCAGACAGCATGGTGTGTGTGTGTGTGTGTGTGTGTGTGTGTGTGTGTGTGTGTGTGTGTGGTGTGTGTGTGTGTGTGTGTGTGTGTGTGTGTGTGTGTGTGTGTGTGTGTGTGTGTGTGAGAGAGAGAGAGAGAGAGACAGGGCGGGACGGAATCGGGGGCTGCTTGGTTTAGCATTGGTCAGTGTGTCTTTCTTTATCGATCATCAACACTTTATGCCTTGGTTTAGCACGAGTATTGTCGCGCTTTTGTTCCTTTGAGCCTTTCATGTATTTGTCTTTTACTTTGTCAAGGTGTTTTATCCCATGTGGAAGAAATAAACTTCGATTAGAGGATGCGTTAGAGTATTTGACCTCGGACGATTGGTGGCAACCTATACAAATCTCTCTCTCTCTCTGTGTGTATATGTGTGTGTCTCTCAGAGAGAGAGAGAGAGAGAGAGAGAGAGAGAGAGAGAGAGAGAGAATGAGGGAATTTCACGGCGACTCTTTCACTCTTTGTCAAATTGTGTATGCGCACGCGTGTTTGTTAGACAGAGACAGAGAGAAAGAGAGACGGACAGACAGACAGACAGACAGCCAGACAGACAAACAGAGACAGACGGACAGACCGGACAGACAGACAGACAAACGAACACACAGAGAGAAGAGGGAAGCAGGAAGGGAGAAAACGTAAGGATTTTCAGTGAGTAAAGGCAACGGTTCATCCTCTGTCCCACTCTCCCGTCCCCTTCACTTCAGCTTCCATGATCGCCTCGGAAGTGTCATATGTGCACGGCCAGGTTAAAGATAGCGCTGAAACTTGAACTGGGATTGCTACATGATTTGTTTATGTGCT
>JADBJO010034772.1:0-13058 GCA_016801955.1 Conus betulinus
ATGCTTTAGTACAGAGTGACAGCGTAACAGGTCTTTAAGCTGTAAGACAGGAACAGTCATGATCGTCGAAGGTTTCAAAGCCAAGAAACCAGCTGCAAGAGGACACAACCATGCGTCCTACGAACACAGAGACAGTTTTACCTGACAAAGAGAAGTCCTTCGGCCCACAGAGAACATTACTCATGCGCGCGCGCGCGCACTTACAGAGAGAGAGAGAGATAGAGAGAGAGAGAGAGAGAGAGAGAGAGAGAGAGAGAGAGAGAGAGAGAGAGAGAGAGACACAGAGACGACAGACAGACAGACAGACAGACAGCGAGAGCACAAATATCCAGCTAACACCATTTTCCACTGTCGGTCTCAGGGACGCGGCGAGAACTGTAACAGATGGACGGCCATTAGGATGTTGCCGTGGTGCACCATAACCTGTTCCTGTTTTTACTTGAGATCAGAAAAAGGCAGACATGTGTTCAGATATTTTCATTCACTTGTAGTATGAAATAAGCTCGGGGTTTTTATCTATTTCACGAAATAGGAAGATTTTTCCTGCAGATTTTGTGGATGAAATGAAATCTTGCTTCTCGGACGAAATGAACAATTTCACAAATAATAGTCTAATTACACATAGAGACCTACAGAACCCGACAAGACTTACACTGGTAGGAAATAAAGGAGAAAGTAGGCAGACAGTGAAAAAATCATGGTTCAACAATATTGAACTAACAGCAATGGAGGGAGCAAAAGTCTAAAGAGACGTGTTGAACTTTTCTATGGTGGAAACGTTGTTTTGTTGTGCTTCCATTTCACACCGAATGTAGACACTTCGTTGCTCCTCATTCAAAAAAAAAGTCTTGATTTGAAGACACCTCAGTGCTTTGTTTTCTTTCCCATCCTGAGGCAGACTTGGGGTAGGGGATAGGGGTGGGGGGTGGGGGGCTGGACATAGGAGAGGACTGGACCAGACAATTGACGATTGGAGAGGGACTGCAGACGGCATGCGACCTTGGTATGTGTCATGAGTATTCCTCTCACGCTTCACTGACTTGTCCAGAAGATCTGGCCGACTTGGCACAGACTGATCCTTCACTGGAGTAAGATTCCTTTTGTCGCCGCCCTCCATATAAAGCAGAGTTTTCCCCCCCCGCCAAGATAAAACTGATTTCGGTCGCAGACAAATGCCCCCCCACCCCCCCCCCCCCCCCCACCCCCCAAAATCTCTCTCTCTCTCTCTCTCTCTCTCTCTCTCTCCTCTCTCTCTCTCTCTCCTCTCTCTCTCTCTCTCTCTCAGTGTCTCTCTCTCAATGAAGATTAGAACTATCAGTTTTTTAACATCATTTAAGGTTCTGAGATTTTGAACGACTGAAGGGATCTATAATCATGCTTTGCTATTGTTAAGGATCGACGATCACAGAAAAGTCCATAAAAGAAAACTGTAGAAAGATACTCCACCCCCCCCTTCCGTTTTGAAGACATAGAAGCGCCGCCACCGAATTCTTTCCAAGCACATTGAATGTCCCCAGCAGAATGCAGTTCAGTAAATCTTCCTGCCCTCCCTTAAATCATCGCTTTTTGTGGGGGGGTATAGGACGTGATGTGCGTGCTCCGATGTAATTACATTGCGCCAGCCTGGAACAAAATAGGAGACAGCTGGAATGAGTTTCAGTGTCGTTTATCAGCTTTGGTCTGAACTGGAGGTTTTGTTGTTTGTTTTTTTTTTGGAGGGGGGGGGAGGGGCTGGGGGAAGGGGGGCGGCTGGGGGGGGGGGGGGGGGGGGGGGGGGTGGACGATTGTGTCGGTGTTAGGGGGGATGTATAAGAAGGCAGTCAAGTAAGATTGGCGTGTATGCGTGCGTGCGTGCGTGCGTGCGTGCGTGTGTGTGTGTGTGTGTGTGGTGTGTGTGTGTGTGTGGTGTGTGTGTGTGTGTGTGTGTGTGTGTGTGCGTGCGTGTGTGTGTGTGTGTGTGTGTGTGTGTGTGTGTGTGTGTGTGTGTGTGTAAAAGACAACAACAGTTTTTTTTTTCATCACTTCCCACGGCCCATAATATTTTCTGAAAATATACTATACCTACAGTAAGAAAACAACAGGCAGGACCAGTGGTACTAGTTGTTATATCTTTTTTCTTTGCCAAGAATTTATGTTTCTCCTTTTCATCAAGAAATTGAGATGGCATTTTCAGTTCATTATGCTGCCTCAACCCACTCCCCTTTGCTCCAACACTTTCCCAGTCTGGCTGGTATTCCCGTGATTCCCTCGCTTACAAAACCTCCTTCCTCTCACCCAGCCCTTTGTTTCACAATCTTGTGTGGGCAGTGTCATCTAAGACAAGATGCAAAGCATATAAACGTACTCCCAGTTTATCTTGAATATCGTGAGATATTCATAAAGAGGAAAAAACCGTTTTGGGGCCGTTGTAGTCGTTAGTAACGGCTATTTTGGTAAACATCGGCCATCATCTGTGACCCATACTGAACATACCTACAAATGTTGAGAAAGATTGGCCAAGTACTTTCTGAAATCTTCCATAAAGAAGAAAACTGTTATGGGCCGTTATAGCCGTTAGTTACGGCTATAACGGTCAAATAACACACCGGGCATCATCCGTGACCCATAATGAACATACCTACAAATTTTCAGATAGATCGGCCGACTACTTTCTGAGATATTCATAAAAAAAAAGAAAAACCGTTATGGGCCGTTATAGCCGTTAGTAACGGCTAAAACGGTAAAAATAACACCTCGGGCATCATCCGTGACCCATAATGAACATACCTACAAATTTTTCAAAAAGATCGGCCCAGTAGTTTTTGTCTAGAGCGAGTGGAAGACATTTTGACCACCGACCGACAGACAGACAGACAGACAGCATTTTCTTCGTTTCCATGTAAAGTACTCCCTGTTGTATAAGAAACTGGGAGTGCAAAAATGAAGGCCCATTTTTTTTTGGAAAGGAAGTGGCGGGTGGGGTGTGATTTAAAAAAAAAAATAAAGACGTGTAGTGTTGTGAAGGTTGAGAAAAAGGGGTAGGGGTGGGAGAGGAAATTTTCATCACGAGGCCAGCTTTCAAGGCAGAATTGTTTCCCCTCTCCCTCCCCCCCCCCCCCCCCCCCCCCCCCCCCCCCGGATGCCCCCCCCCCCCCGGATGTTCCTGTTCCTCCCCCACCCCTCCCCACTCCCCCCTTCCTCCTGGCTAGGAAGAGACAAAGATCCTGTCTCATCTACACGCTGATGGCCCCGGCGATCGATGTCATGCAGTTGCATGATGGAAAACACAAAAGGAAACCCTCACAAAACCGACTAATTGAGTTAACCCCGCGTGTGCTTCCTCGGCTTTCCTGTGGTATCTCACGGAGAAAAAAAAAAAGGACCAAGTGGAAAGGAGGGTGGAAAAGGGGGCAAGGAGACAGAGGTGGGATGGTGGGGGGGGGGTGGGAGTAGGTGAGTGTGGGGCAGGAGGGAGCGAGGATGGGAGTTGGGAAAATGATGTAAGGGAGGGGGGAGGGTAGCTGGGACAGGGGTAAATTAGAGCTGGTGTGCAGGAACAGTCTTCGGAGTCAGGATCTGGGAAGAAAAAGGAAGGGATGGGTAAATTTGAAATTGAGACTGACCTGACACAGTGACGGTGTTTAGGTAACAAAGGTATTGAACATTGTGTCACACCAGTCCGCAAGAAATTTAGCATCTCTCTCTCTCTCTGAACCATGTCTCTCACTCTCCGCTCATCTCAAATCAAGCGCCCTCTCTATCTCTCTCTCTCTCCGCCTCTCCATCCTCCTCTCTCTCCCTCTCCCCCCTCTCCCTCTCTCTCTCTCTCTCTCTCATCCTCTCTCTGTGTCTCTGTATGTGTGTGTGTGTGTGTGGTGTGTGTGTGTGTGTGTGTGTGTGTGTGTGTGTGTGTGTACTGTCACATGTATGTACATGTTTTTTTTGCAGGTATCGAGCATCATTAGACAGAAATGAAAGGTCTCACAACCGTACATTCATCGTGGAAAACATTCCAAGGCCTGAGAGGAAAGTTTCTAGAACCGTACCTTCATTGTGGAGAATGCTCACAAGACAGTGAAGAAAACCCTATAACCCCACCTTTATTGTAGCAGATATGACTGTCTCACACTCCTACCTTCGTTATGGACAATGCTCATAGATGCTCTCTTGAGGGCACATAAAGGCCGTATGGCGAAAGCTTGGCTGTGTCGGGAGAGTGGCACTGTCTTCATCTCTGTCCGTGGGCAGGGGTGGATGGGTCCTGTGGGGTGTGCTCGACAGCTGGAGGGTAGTGTTTTTTCGCCGGTGGGCTCTGCAGTCATGAAAATACGGGCTGGTACACCCATGGGGATGCTACTTTTAAAGCTGGTCTTGAGTTGCATCCTGTAGTCTGATTTACCTCTGTTCAGGAGCAGTTATGTCCCTTAATATCTTAATGGAGTGTCCTGCGCGTGCCTGTACCCATCGTCAAAAACAGCGCAGGCCTCCAAGGGTGGTACAGGACTGCTCTAAAGGCAGGTGAAGACAGTGCTTCTCTGGGTCCTCCCCAGCACCTTCGGGTGTTTCTTTTTTTTTTTTTTTTTCCCACTCCTACCTTCGTTGTGGACAATGCTCATAGGACAGCGAAGACAGATCTATAACCCCATCTTTATTCTAACTGATGAATATCTCACACTCCTACCTTCATTGTGGAAAATGCTCATATGGCGGAGAGGACAGGTCCTATCACCCCACCTTTATTGTAGCAGATGATGATAAGACAGAGAGAACTACCCATACTCCTGTCTTCATTGTAGAGAACATGTGTCAGACACAGAGAGACAGGATCTTCAACCTGCCTTCACTGTAGACAATACATGTAGGATGTCTGAAGGGAAAGGAGGCAGAGGTGGGTGCTGGAAGGTGGGGATGGTGGAGAAGTTATGATGGAGGGGACAGCGAATTTTTTTTTTCTCTTTGTTGGTTTATCCCCATCTTCACTCCCTCCCCTTCCTCTCACACACACACACACACACACACACACACACACACACACACACACACACACACACACACCACTCTCTCTCTCTCTCCTCTCTCTCTCTCTCTCTCTCTCTCTCTCTCTCTCTCTCTCTCTGGCTCTGGCTCTCCCATGCGTACACATCATCCAACCCTACAGTTCACTGGAGACAACTGCTATCGAATCATCATGAGATAACGCATCACGGGAGACACTTCACTGCAGCTGTGTGGTTTTGGTGATGTTCGGTGACAGTCCACTCGAACTCGCTGATACTGAAGACGTGAATTCGAGCTTACCATGGATACTGACATGTGAAAGAAAAAAAAAAAAAAAGAAAATGAGGGGCAACACCAAGAACAGGAATACAGGGTCATATACTTTGAGAGGAACAGGGGAGGAAGGAAACGAATCCCAAGTCTAAAAAAATGTTGGAGTTGTCTTTTCATCGAGTCAAAAAGCCAGTTGTGTACTGGGAAAGGGAAGTAGAGGGAAAAGAGGTCAGAGGTGGAAGGGGGTGGGGTGGGGATGGGAGAGGTGAGTTGGAAGGTCCCTCAGTCTGGGAGAAGGAGATGAGAGGGGTGGCTGGCTGTGACGTTTACCTGGCATGGATGCCAACTCTACGATGTTTCTGCAGCAGTGGAATATATTCCTGCTTTTTTTGTGTTCAGTGAGGACGGATGGGGCAGAGAAGGACGGGGGTGGGGATGGATGCGAGTGGTATGGCAGGAGAGAGACAGACAGACAGACAGACAGACAGAGAGAGAGAGAGACAGAGAGAGAGAGAGAGAGAGAGACAGACAGACAGACAGACAGACAGAGAGCACAGAGAGAGAGAGAGAGAGAGAGAGAGACAGACAGACAGACAGAGAGAGAGAGAGAGAGTGTGTTTTTTTTATGGCCCAGCCGACAGGTGTGGCAGGAAAGGAAGGGAAAGGGATGACAGAATCTTTCCTCTCCTCCTTCCCACCTCCTGAGTCCCAGAGAAGAGATACTGGTGCTATCTGGAATGTCTGCACAGAGAGGACAGGGAAAAACGTTGCCATCTCACTTCCTTTGTAGAGAGTCTTTTAGCATAAGAAGAAACTGCATATAACCCTGAGTCGCTATAGACAATGCACATGAAAAAAGCAGAAAGTTTTTTTTTTTCAAAAATGCACAAGTCCTTCGTACAGAACGTATGTAAAAATAACAGGCATGAAAAAAAAATGTACAATCCTTCTTCCAGGAAAAAAAAAAACAACAATAAAAACTCATCAGATCACTCACCACAGACCTCATGTATGTTAATTCTCGTCTTCCACGCTTCTCTTTGCGTGAACAGATCATAGTGAAACAGATTTTCCTCTCTTCGTTCAAAACGGCGACAACCACCAATTTGGGGTTGGTAGAAGAACACCACTTAAGCGTAGGTTTGAACGTTTGGGAGGGAGGACTGACAGGGACACCGATGATTCATCACAATACCACTGACAGGATGAGTATCAACTTTTAAGATTACGCTTCCTTTCTCAGCCTTTGTCACTATGTTATCTCTTTTTTTTTTCTTTTCCGACTCACTCTTTCCTCTCTGTCGTCTCACTCCTCTCTCTGTTGTGCACGCAAGTTCAGACATCCGTTCCTTCACCCCTCACCCACTCCCCTTTCCTTCGTCGACCTCCCCCCTCGCCTTCCTCCTTGCCCTTTCCCCCCTCCCCCTCTCCAGATTCATTTCCTCATCACACACGACCCTTCCCCCCTCACCCCTCTCCTGATTCATTTCCTCATCACACTCGTCTTGTTCTTTCATCTTCTCTTTTTCTCTTTGATTCCCCACACGTCGATTTGATCCGTATGCAGATGAGCCTCGTTCAGGTCCACAGAGGAAGCCCCGTGCCAGTTTCCGGTGAAGAGACAAACAGCATTGTGTTGGAAGTCCCAGGGCTGGGGCCATGGCTGCTCAGCTCTTTTCTTTGGGGTGTGTGTGTGTGTGTGTGTGTGTGTGTGTGTGTGAGAGAGAGAGAGAGAGACGAGAGGAGGAGCGAGAGGGAGAGAGAGAGAGAGAGGAGAGAGAGAGAGAGAGAGAGAGAGACTGGAGAGAGAGAGAAGAGAGAGAGAGAGAGATTCCCATAAAAGCCCCACCAATATCCAGCTAACACCATTTTCCACTGTCGGTCTCAGGGATGACGAGTACTGTAACAGATGGACGGCTATTAGGTTGTGTCGGAGGTGGTGCCACAAAAAATCTTCCTCGTGATCGAGGGCAGATAAAAGTTTACAGTGATGAATTGGAGATTGAGGACAGAGGACAGGTCAGAGACAGAGAGATGTGAAGGGAGTGGGATAGGAGAGAGAAGAGAGAGGCTGGAGAGAGAGATGAGGAGGAGCGAAGTGAGGAGAGAGAGAGAGTGATGGAGAGAGAGAGAGGAGAGAGGTCCCAGACCCAGAGAGAGATAGGAGAAGAGAGGGTATCAGAGGATGGCGACGAGATGGACGCTTAGGGGTTGTGAGAGGTTGGGAGAAAGAGAGTGGAGAGGAGAGAGGAGAGGAGAGAGAGAGAGTTTAGAGAGAGAGGAGTGGAGAGAGATGGAGAAGAGAGAGAGAGAGATGAGTGAAAGGAGAGAGAGGAGAGAGTCGAGAGAGAGATGAGAGAGATGAGAGAGACGAGACAGAGAGAGGAGAGAGATGAGAGGCTTGAGAGAGACAAGAGAGAGTGAGAGAGAGAGAGAGAGAGAGGGAGAGAGGAGGGAGAGGAGAGAGAGAGAGACGGACAGACAGAAGGACAGGGATCTTGTGTGAACAAGGCATCATCTTGAATATATCACTGTCTTTAAACACAGAGAGAGGACAGAGGAGAGAGAGAGAGGGAGAGAGAGAGGGGAGAGAGAGAGAGGATATGCTGAACATGACATCATTTCGCATGTTTTACCATGTTACTGTTCATGTGTTTGTTGGTATCATTGGTGCATACCCCCTCCCCCACCCTCCCCCTACCCATTGTCATTCCCCTTCAGTGGCGTTATTCTCGCGCCGCCCATTCTGGGTTTCATGGCATGCATGGCTCTGGCACCGGGAATCCTCAGGGAGCAGTCAACACCACGTCGACCTGAGGCCACCCTCCGGAGGAGACACACTGCACTGTTGCGAGTCACTCGGGTGACATTCAGAGCTGTGTGTGTCTTGATCCAAAACAAGTAAGACATCACCTTCGGAGCTCCCTGCTGATGGGGCTCCAGTGGTTACAGGACAGTGCTTCACCCACGCTGCTTTTCTTAAGATATCTGTGGTCCCCCCCACCCCCACCCCCTCCCCCCCCCGCACTCCCCCCCCCCCCCACCCCCCCCCCTTTTTTTTTTTTTTTTTTTTTTTTTTTTTTTTTTTTGCTGTCCCATCTTCTGTGCCACCTCAGTGGCATTGCACCCACCCCGCTCATTCCGACATCCCGTCCACAGCCACAGCCCGGTCAGTCCCGCCAGGCATCACCGGCAACCCATAGGGAGCGATCAATGTCAAGTCTGTCAAGAGGCAACCCACCGGAGGAGACACTGCACTGCTGCCGAATCACTTCGGTGGTGTTCAGTGGCGCCCGTTCTGATCCAACATGCGCAGGACACCACCTACTAAGCCCCTACTGACGACAATAATTGCTTAGTCCCTTTTTTAAAAAAAATGCCTGTTTCGATTTCTGCGTTCCTCAGTGGCTTAGCACTCATGGCACCCATTCACAACACAGTCCCCAGACACAGCCTGGCTCGTCCCGCCACAACTCTGGCACCAGGTCATTATATTTTGTTATTGTAAAGCACGATTTCACTAACGAAACTGAAATAAAACAAACCAAGAAAACAGGAATTAATAAATCAGAAATCTCTCAAACACTCTCTCTCTCTCTCTCTCTCTCTCTCTCTCTCTCTCTCTCTCTCTCTCTCTCTCTCTCTCTCTCTCTCTCTCCCTCAATGTAGGTTCTATGATATTCTTTTTGGCAATATTGAGGGTTCTACACAACTTCGTACAACTCTGGGATCTATAATCATATTTATGATTGCTGGGGATCGACAATCATGGACACGTCAAGAACAGAACTCTTCCGAAAGACACGTCAAGAACAGAACTCTTCAGAAAGACACGTCAAGAATAGAACTCTTCAGAAAGACACGTCAAGAACAGAACTCTTCAGAAAGACACGTCAAGAACAGAACTCTTCAGAAAGACACGTCAAGAACAGAACTCTTCCGAAAGACACGTCGATTACAGAACTCTTCCGAAAGACAGGTCAAGAACAGAACTCTTCCGAAAGACAGGTCAAGAACAGAACTCTTCCGAAAGACAGGTCAAGAACAGAACTCTTCCGAAAGACTCGTCAAGAACAGAACTCTTCCGAAAGACACGTCAAGAACAGAACTCTTCCGAAAGACACGTCAAGAACAGAACTCTTCCGAAAAGACACGTCAAAAACAGAACTCTTCCGAAAGACAGGTCAAAAACAGAACTCTTCCGAAAGACACGTCAAAAACAGAACTCTTCCGAAAGACACGTCAATAACAGAACTCTTCAGAAAGACACATCCCATTATAAATCAAAGACATTGCAGCACCAAAGAATTATTTCCGGCGCATTGAATATTGGTAGCCGGCTGTAATTCGGTACGCCTGCCTGCCCTCCCTGTCATTATTGCTTTTGTGTGGGGGTGGGTGGGTGGGGCCTGATATGTGTGAGCCAATGTAATTACAATTTACGCGGTGATGGAACCAAACAGAAGACATACAGAATGGCTTTCAATGTCGTTGACCAGTCCTGGTTCAAAACGGTGGATGGAGGGGAAGGGAGTAGATGGGTGGTGATAGTGTTGGGGGGAGGGAGATGTCTGGAAAGGGTGTAATCGTAATGTGTGTGTGTGTGTGTGTGTGTGGTGTGTGTGGGGTGTGTTGTGTGTGTGTGTGTGTGTGTGTGTGTGTGTGTGTGTGTGTGTGTGTGTGTGTGTGTGTGTGAGAGAGAGAGAGAGAGATAGAGAGAGAGGAGAGAGAGAGAGAGAGAGAGAGAGAGAGATTATCTCTTCATTACCGAATGAAACGTGTGTGTGTGTGTGTGTGTGTGTGTGTGTGTGTGTGTGTGTGTGTGTGTGTGTGTGTGACAGACAGGACAGACAGACAGAGAGAGAGAGAGAGTCAGTCTGCGTCTGTGTACATATTGCAGTTTCTTTGTCTGTCAAAAGATGCCGTTCCTTTCCTGTCTTTGATTGGTGTCTGCTCCATTCAGTGGTGCAACGTAATATACGAAGTTTAAACAGATAAGTTGTGTAGTTCGAAGCTGTGTGAACACACACAGACACACACAAACACACACACACACACACACACACACACACACACACACACACACACACACACACACACACACACACACACACACACACACACACAGAGAGAGAGAGAGAGAGAGAGAGACCGAGACAGAGACAGAGATAGACAGACGGACCAGAACGACCGACGGTCCAACAGAGACGGACGGACAGACAGACAGACAGACAGAGATTTTATGTGAACATGACATCAGAAAGAAGGCAGCAGAGGAGAAAGCCCACCCCCCCCCCCCCACCACCCACCCCCACAACCCACACACACACACACACACACACACACAAACACATTACACATACAGAGAGAGAGAGAGAGAGAGGAGAAGAGAGAGAGAGAGAGGAGAGAGAGAGAGAGAGAGATTGGAGAGAGAGGGAGAGAGAGAGAGAGAGAAGAGATAGGAGAGAGAGGAGAGGAGAGAGAGGAGGAGAGATGAGAGAGGAGAGAGAGGAGAGAGGAGAGAGAGAGAGAGATTCACATATAAAAGCCCCCACGAATGTCCAGCTAACAGCATTTTCCCCTTTTAAGTCTCAGGGACGGAGGGGAACTGCAACAGATGGACGGATATTAGGATGTTGTCGGCACTGTCGCAATAACCTCTTCATGATATTACTCAATAAGCCAGGGAGGCAATATGCAGAGCTTACAGGGCCCAGAAGAATCGAGAGAGAGAGAGAGAGAGAGAGAAGAGAGAGAGAGAGAGAGAGAGAGAGAGAGAGAGAGAGAGAGAGAGAGAGAGAGAGAGAGAGGAGAGAGAGAGAGAGAACATGACTTCGTCTTGCATTTTTCCCGTGTAAAACTAACTGTTAATGCGCTTGTTGGTATTAATCAAACACGGGTGTCGCGTTTTTTCTTTTTCTTCTTTTTTTTTTTGGTCTGTTTCCTTTTTTTTTTTTCATTCTCATGTATCATGCCACCATGACATAATTCCCGCGCCATCCCTGCCGATGATTCCCACAAATAGCCATACACACTGGGAATCCACAGAGAGCAGTCAGTACCAGGCCGTCATGAGACCACCCACCCAGAGGAGACGCTGCACTGTTGCCAAGTCTTTTGGGCGATATTCAGTGGAGTCTGTTTGGATTCAAAAGATGCAAGACATCTTCTTTGAAGTCCGTCTGAGGGTGGGAGAACGCTTTTTGGTTTGTATCGTCTTTTCTGATATTTTTTTTTCTGCCCTTATCGTTCAGTTCTTTGATTTTAGTTGTGAAGTGCAAGCCCCATCAGCGTGGAATATATGAAAGGGGGTAAAAGAGTCTAATGTCTTGTGGACAGATTTTTGTTAGAAGAAAAAAAAACCACCCGAAGGTGCTGGGGAGGGCCCAGAGAAGCACTGCCTCCACCTGCCTTTAGAGCAGTCCTGTACCACCCTTGGAAGCCTGCGCTGTGTTGACATTGGGTACAGGCACGCGCAGGACACTCCATTAAGATATCAAGGGACATAACTGCTCCTGAACAGAGGTAAATCAGACTACAGGATGCAACTCGTAACAGCCTTAAAGTAGCATCCCCATGGGTGTACCAGCCCGTGCATGACTGCCCACCACCGGCGAAAAACACCACCCTCCAGCTGTCGAGCACACGCACGCACGCACACACACACACACACACACACACACACACACACACACACCACACACACACACACACACGCACACACACACACACACACAACACACGCACGCACGCACGCATACACACACACACGCGCGCGCGCGCGCGCGCGCGCACGCAAAACAAGAGTTTTATTATTGTTTCATATTTGATAAGAGAGTTGTGTGTCTGCATGACAGAAATTGTGTGCTTTCAAAAAAAATGTTGTTTGAGTTTGTGGTTATATTACGTTGTATTAGTTTCTTTTTTTCGTTTTTTTGTTTTTTGTTTATGAGAGCAGTATTGAAAAAAAGCTGGAAGCTTGTTCTTTAACCTTAAATAAAGATAATGTTGACTTGACTTGCTTCAGACAACACACACACACACACACACAACACACACACACACACACACACACACACCACACTCACTCACACATACACACACCCACCCACACCCCCACCACACACACACACACAACACACACACACACACACACACACACACACACACACACACACACACACACACACACACACACACAACACCACACACACACACCACACACACACACACCACACACACACACAAACACACACACACACGCTCACACACACACACCGTACACACACACACACACACACAACACACACACACACACACACACACACACACACACGCACGCACACACACACACACACGCACGCACGCACGCACGCACGCACGCACGCACGCACGCACGCACGCACGCGCCACACGCACGCACGCACGCGAAACATTAGTTATATCTAGTATTGGTTTCTTTTTGTTTATGGGAGCAGAATGTAAAAATAAAAAGCTGGGAAAGCTTGTTCTCTAACCTTCAATAAAGATAATGTTGATTTTGACTTGACTTGACTTGACTTGACTTCACACACACATACACACACACGCGCGCGCGCGCGCGCGCGCGCGCCATAGACGGCCTTGACACAGACTAATTAGCAAGACACTCGCGGTTTGACCAGTGTTTGAAGTAATGAGTCGGTCAGACAAGGGGCATCCCCGAGCCATCTTTCTTATCTGCTTCTGATTGATTTAGTCACGTATTCATTTACGTACGACGCTATGTGTCTATAGAGTTTTTTGTTGTGTTGCCCTTTTTTTTCTCG
>JADBJO010034773.1:7500-13058 GCA_016801955.1 Conus betulinus
TCTTCTTCTTTTTCTTCTTCTCTTCTTCTTCTTCTTCTTTTTTCTCTTCTTCTTTCTTTTTTCTTTCTTTCTTTCTTTTCTTTCTTCTTTAGTTTTAACAATGATCGTTCGTAACGATCAGTGTATGATGTACACGATGCTAGTGTGTTCCATTTCAAGTATGAGGGTACATGACAGAGAATGCACTCTAAGGCCCATGCAATATGGACGTCAGCTGAAGAGTCATACACGACGTTGAGCAGCACTCTTAGAGAAGCATCCATTGAATGGATGATGCTTTAAAGCGTGCATTCCATGTTTCCCATTGGAGCCCATATCATACTTGAATCTGGACTGGAGGCAGCTGAAGCAGCACTCTGAAATCATTACGCGAGAAAGATTACCGCTCAGTCGCCTTCAGACATGATTTCTCTCCACTTGTGTATTCTTTCCACCGAGAGCGAAGTGGATATAAGAAGGGGAAACAACTGACATATTATATGGTCATGCCAAAGAAACACCAAGTTGACACGTTTATTGATCCAACGAATTCAACCTTTAGAGTTGACTGTAAGAGGCTTTTTTTTTTTTTTTTTTTTTTTTTTTTTTTTTTTTTACGGGAAGTTATCTGATGTGGTGTTTGACTATGGACCTCTAGTTAAAAATCCTATCGGATAACACCCCTTGGGGGTGGGGGTGGGGGGGGGGGGGGGGGGGGGGGGGGTGGGGGGGGGGGGGGGGGGGGGGGGGGGGCTGACACGATAACGTTTATAGCATGTGGCACCAGAACTAAAAAAAAAAAAAATCCTACAATGTATGCGTGTGATGGGATTTTGAACCAGAACCTCCTGGCCTGCTGCAACCCCTAACGCTAATCTCTGCATGTCCGTGGCTGATTCCAACGACTTCGTTACATCCCTCACCCCGATGAGCGATATAAATCAAGGGAAACAAATAATGAAGGCATGTTCACCAGCCACTTTTTTTTTTTTTTTTTTAATCAAAGTTATTTTTCTGCGAAAGGAAGATAGGGAGACAGATCATTTAAAATGTATTACAGACGGGGAACCGCCACATGCTTGTTAAAGTCCATATTTTTCCCCGCTTGTCTCCTCAAATAATTCGCTACCTGCAGAGATAAGCATGGCGATGCTGTTATTAATGCCGGCGTCGAGGCGTAACGTTAAATCACTCTGGCAGCTTTGAAATTTAAAAAAAAAAAAAAAAAAAAAAAAAAAAAAAAAAACGGTCTGAACGCGATTTCCTCCCTTGGTGGCGTGGTCCGCACTCTCCCTTTTCCTTTGATGATAAGGTTTTTGTTGATTTCCCGGCGTCAGCCAGGCTGGAGGGATGCGAACACCCTGCTGTGTTTGTCAGGAAATGTTAACAACACTGCTATAGAATCTACGCATCTGTTGAGGGGGTGGACCTCGGGAAGCGTGTTTCCAATCTTCCCATTTAATTGTAACTTTAGAGCCCAACTCAGCAAAGTGAGTACGAGGCGTAACCAGGCGAAAAAGAAAAGAAAAGAAAAGCGATAAAAGGGGGAAAAAAAAAAAAAAAAAAAAAAAAAAAACAAAAAACAAAAAAAAAAAAACCCCAACCAACCAAACCAACAAAAAGAGAATCCACCAGTGATAAAAATAATTCTGATCAGGCTCAAACCGACAGCCTCTCACTAGTGCATGAAGACATTGTCTGAACACCGTGGCACTGTGGCATGATGAGCTGCTGCTGTGCAAGATGTTCACCTTCCTCCACCATGGTGAATCTGTTGTCGACCCCATGTGCAGGGTTTGTAGGCTGGCTGGTTTATTGTTCCACAGCAGCACTGCACAGACACTACTGAACCTAAGGTGACCAAGCTTGGTGACAAGATGAAGTATGACCCCGGGATGATCCCATCGAGTTTAGGATGGATCTGTGGTACGGTTCGTTATCAAACGGTGTAACGTAGATCCTTCTTCATGGTTTTTAACTGTACGGCAAGATCTCAGAAAGTGTATGCAATAAATCCGCCAAACATGAACAAACCATTCACAAGACGAAACACGACGCGTTTCGACCGCTTAAGTCTTCTTCAGGCAAGATCTAAACGACACTCAGAAAATGAAGAAAGTACAATCACTTCTCGGGTCAAAGTCGGCGCAACATGTCTAGCGAGAAATGGTTGTGCATGTATGACGTAATCGATGACGTTTACGGTAGACGTCATCTTTAAGGATGACGACACGTTCTTTCTTCCGCTAAGGCCACCGAAGCCAGTGGGCGGAGCTTATCCGCCATGTTGGATAACCCAAAACATCGATCTGGTGTTGAGGTTTTTGCGGTCTACTTAGCGTTGTGTTTCCACACAGTCAAACGGAATTGGAATGCGATAAGAAACAGAAACGATCACATCAAAGTTACATCTCTCTCTCTCTCTCATTTTTTTTAAAATGATGTTGCGTAATTGATGGAAACGTCCCGAAAGTTGAAGGAAATGCAGAACAATCAGCGGCACGTCGCATCGCACAGACACACTAAACACTGTGCACAGTTTGTGTACACAGCTTTGGAAAGGCTTGTAAACCGCACATATGCAAAAATCAATATCATCATCTTTTATGTGAGGTATTTTGTCTTATGAAGTATAAAATATCAACTAACAAACTTCCGGATTTCCCTCAATCAATAAGATTCATTCATTCATTCTCTCTCTCTCTCTGCCTTTGCTCGTTTCAACGAAGTAAATGTCTGTATGGTGGGGTGGGGGGGGGGGGGGGGGGGGTGTCTTTTGTCTTATGATGTTAGTCACTGAGAGGTGAAGGAGTAGGGTTTTTCTGTTTGTACCGTTGTTTAGACGGCTAGATCTATGTAAACAAGCCATTGCAAGCTTATTCTTTTCCCTCAACCACGTTTCCCGTATGACGTTTCAGACGGATTTTTGCTAAGCCTGAGGTCAAAATCTCCCAGTCTGCATTTGGCAAACAGTCCGAGTTTCAATAAATGCATAGCGAATCCTAACGAAAGTTTACTGATAACAATGATGAAATGTTGCAACTCTCTCTCTCTCTCTCTCTCTCTCTCAACAGCTCGAGTATATGAAATATTGCTGGCTGAGCAATACAAACAAACAAAAACAGCAAGAAGTCATTTGACACAATTCACCAGTTGAAGTTATTGGCCAGAAAATAAAACCAGCTTGTTGGAAACTTGTCTGCTTTTACATTTCAGGTTTTGTTTCAGATCTAAAGTGTATTTCCTGCCAGCATAATAGTATCTCACTTGCAAATATGTTTCCACAGTAGCTTTCATAAGAAGCACAACATGATTATTCAAGGGATCCTGATCAAACATATGAGACTGCATAGACGTGAACAGTTCTTTTCCAACCAATGTTTCCAGTATGGCATGCACAAGTTTGCGACACTGTACGTTTGAAATACATCTTGAGTCTTGGTTGAAAGACACTGAAACAAATCGCCTGAAGAACATTTCTGCTGCAATGCAAATGATGATGACGTCGGAGGAAGGTGTAACAATGTGCACCTCTGGTTTTCTCATTGATTAAAGAATGTATAGAGCTCTTGTTCTTCGTTGTGTCCACCTCAATCAGTGCACCAATACAAGTTTCACAATGAACAGTCTTTTTCAGTTTGTACACAACAAAGCCTGCAATGTAAGCAACAATTTTCTGCGAGCACTGTGATAACTGAGAGGCTGAAGGAGAAACATAACAATGGTCAGTGCAGTCATCATCCACCATCATGGTCTTTTGGTGAGAAATGTTTATGGCCCTTGCTGACGGAACACTCTCATTTTCATTGCTAATGTAACTCTTTCTACTTGAAACATTTAACACAGGAACACATTGCAATGGCAGACAGTTACCCCGCAGGACTTCTTGAATTTCATTATGCATTAACAACTTTTTGTAGGCCCCAGAAAACTGTTTACAACTTGGATTGTTGTTGCAGCCAAACATGCTTCTGATTTTACCAAAGAACAACTCGATGTGATCCTGGCTAAATTTATAACTCAGCAAGAATGTAAGGTTGCCCTTCTGAATTAATGTTGAGTACAGTGCAGTTAAGCTGTTGATGCACAAAAGAAAAGCCAATAAATCCTGTTTTTCTGTTACTTGTCATGGGTTTACCGTTTCTGCTTTCTGTCAAAGACAAAATATAATCTTTTGGCTTTTGAAAAAAATCCAGTACTTTTTTCAATATTTTTTCTCACTGAGAGGCGTCTTCCAGTTACATGCTTTTAAATTTCTGGAGTTCAAGATGTCAAAAAGAGCGTTGAAAATTTTTATAAAAATTTATTGTCTCTTCACACCCTTCAAACTCTTCAAATCCTTCTTTCAGGCAAAAGGACAGGGATGTTGCAACAGATTCACTGAGAGTCTGTGCCGCAAGCTTCACATTCATTTTTTCTTTTTTTGCCATTGAATATGGGCAGACCTCAATTTATTGCCAGTATGTAAGCCTTCGGCTTCTTGAAGCTTTTCCAAAGAAACAACATACTGCCAGTTTACAACACGTGAACCTGCCCACAAAGAACCTTTTGAACCCAACGTGTTTCGGACAAGTTTTAACATGTGACATGCATCAAGAAAAACATACACAGGCTCATTTGTCACGGGATGAGAAAAAGAACTGATAATTGTTCCATCACTGTTCACACAAACACCCAAAAGCCTCAACATTGCCAAGTTTGCAGCCTGACCATCATGAGTGACAGCCACGACTGTAACACCAATGTCGTTAAGTCTGGTCAAACATTGTAACAACAGTTTTTTTTTCCTCTCTTCGCCATTTAAGCCGTCGATGAAAAAATACGCAACAGGTAGCTTCCAGTTGCTGTTCAGACTTGTCAGCATAAAAAACTAATGCTTCTTTGGCCAAAGGCAGAGTGTCATCGTCTAATTGAGTACCCATGTCAATATGCCCATAATACTGATTACCGTCAAAATCCACTTGCTGTCTTAAGGCCATTTCATCAAAATGACAGGCAACAGACTACATTTTCCCCCTTCTTCTTCTCTTCTTGTACCAGAGTTGTCAGGGCTGCAAATGAGTTTTCAGTCAATCCAGGCTTACCATCCACAGCGCTAAACCACTTGGCAAGTGTGGATGGGTGAGGAAGGCAAGTATCAAATACTTTTCTGATATAGCTGTATGCCTTGGGCGAATAAAAATGAAGAGTGAGCGCAAAGCTTCTTAATTCAGGAGTGTATTTCTCTTTTAATGTTTTATCATCATGTTTCTTAAGTTGACGTTTCAGTAAATCTGACACTCCACTGGCACAGGTTTCTAAAACATCCACACTGGTGGCACTCATCAGTTGATGCTTTCCTGAGCTCATCTAACACAGATTTTAGTTCAGCATTTTTCTTTGTCAATCGCCTCCTTGACTGCAGCAAAACTTTTGATTTTTTTCCTGGAAGCTAGTTTTCCTTCAGTCTCCTCCAACTTCCTTTTCAGTGTACCTTTGTCAGGAGATGTTAGGGATGCAGGAACAGAATCAGGAGTGAGCACAACAACAGGTGGTTCTTCAGGTAGCTACGGACACAACAATTGCTGTCCCTATCTACC
>JADBJO010034774.1:0-13055 GCA_016801955.1 Conus betulinus
CAGTCGCTCTTCTGTTGCTCTGTGAAGGCTTGCCCAGTTGTTCTTCTGTTGCCCAGTGAAGGAGTGCCCAGATGCTCCTCTGTTGCTCTGTGAAGGAGCATGCAGTCGCTCTTCTGTCGCGCTGACAGGAGTGCCCAGTCGCTGTTCTCTCTTGTTCTGTGAAGAAGCATCTAGTCGCTCTTCTGGTGCTCTGTAAAGGAGTTCCCTACACACTTTTCAGTTGCTCTGTGAAGGAGTGCCCAGTCACTTTTCTGTTGCTCTGTAAAGGAGTGGCCAGTCGCTCTTCTTGTGCTCTGTGAAGGATGAAGTTCCCCAGTCACTCTTGTGTTGCTCTGTGAAGGAGTGGCCAGTCGCTCTTCTTTGCTCTTGTGCTCTGTGAAGGAGTTCCCCTTGCTCTTCTGTTGGTCTATGAAGGAGTCCCCAGAAGGAGTCCCCTCTTGTGTGTTGCTCTGTGAAGGAGTGCCCAGTCGCTCTTCTTGTGCTCTGTGAAGGAGTTCCCACTTGCTCTTCTGTTGGTCTATGAAGGAGTCCCCAGTCACTCTTGTGTTGCTTTGTGAAGGAGTGCCAGTCGCTCTTCTTGTGCTCTGTGAAGGAGTTCCCACTTGCTCTTCTGTTGGTCTATGAAGGAGTCCCCAGTCACTCTTGTGTTGCTCTGTGAAGGAGTGCCAGTCGCTTTTCTGAGACTTGCTCTTCTGTTGGTCTAAGAAGTGTCCCCAGTCGCTCTTGTGTTGCTCTGTAAAGGAATGCCCAGTCGCTTTTCTGGCGTTCTGTGAAGGAGTGCCAGTCGCTCTTCTGGTGTTGTGTGAAGGAGTGCCCAGTCGCACTTTCTGTTGCTCTGTGAAGAGTGCCCAGTTGCTCCTCTGGTGTTCTGTGAAGAAACATCCAGTCGCTCTTGTCTTGCTCGGCGAAGGAGTGCCCAGTCGCTTTTATGGTGCTGTGTGAAGGAGTGCCCAGTCGCTCTTCTGTTTCTCTGTGAAGGAGTACCCAGTCGCTCTTCTGTTGTGCAGTGAAGGAGTTTGCAGTCGAGTCGGTCTTCTGTTGCTCCGCGAAGGAGTCCCCCAGTCGCTCTTCTGCTGCTCTGTAAAAGAGTGCCCAGACGCTCTCCTGATTCTCCTATGAAGGAGTGCCTAGTCGCTCTTCTGGTGCTCAGTGAAGTAGTGCCCAGTCGCTCTTCTGTTGCTCTGTGAAGGCGTGCCTAGTTTGCTTTTCTGTTGTGCTGTTAAGGAGTCCTCACTCGCGCTCCTGTTGCCCTGTGAAGGAGTGCCCAGTCGCTCTTCTGTTGCACTGTGAGGAGTGCCCAGTCGCTCTTCTGTTGCTCTCTGACGGGGTGCCAAAGCTTTTCTGTTACCCTGTGAATGAGTGCCCAGATGCTCCTCTGTTGCTCTGTGAAGGAGTGCCCCGGTCGCTCTTCTGTCGCTCTGTGAAGGAGCATGAAGTCGCTCTTTTGTCGCTCTGTGAAGGAGTGTCCAGTCGCCTTTCTGTTGCTCTGTGAAGAAGCGTCTAGTCGCTGTTCTGGTGCTCTATGAAGGAGTGCCCACTCGCTTTTCTGTTGTTCTGTGAAAGAGTGCCCAGTCGCTCTGTTCTGTTGCTCTGTGAAAGAGTGCCCAGTCACTTTTTGTTGCTCTGTGAAGGAGTGCCCAGTCACGTTTTGTAGTTCTGTGAAGGAGTGCCCAGTCGCTTTTCTGGTGTTCTGTGAAGGAGCGTCCAGTCGCTCTTCTGTTACTCTGTGAAGGAGCGCCCAGTCACGTTTTTGTTGCTCTGTGAAGGAGTGCCCAGTCGCTCTTCTGTTGCTCTGTGAAGGAGTGCCCAGTCGCTTTTCTGTTTCTCTGCTGAAGGAGTGCCCAGTCGCTCTTCTGTTGCTCTGTGAAGGAGTGCCCAGTCGCTCTTCTGTTACTCTGTGAAGGAGTGCCCAGTCGCTCTTCTGTTACTCTGTGAAGGAGTGCCCCAGTCGCTCTTCTGTTGCTCTGTGAAGGAGTGCCCAGTCGCTCTTCTGTTGCTCTGTGAAGGAGCGCCCAGTCGCTCTTCTGTTACTCTGTGAAGGAGTGCCCAGTCGTTGCTCTGTGAAAGAGTGCGCCCAGTCGCTCTTCTGTTGCTCTGTGAAGGAGTGCCCAGTCGCTTCCTGTGAAGGAGTGCTCTGTGGTGCTCTGTGAAGGAGTGCCCAGTCGCTCTTTGCTCTGTGAAGGAGTGCCCAGTCGCTTCTTCTGTTGCCAAATGAAGGAGTCCATTTCCATCCTCCATGTTTTTAATGCTATCTAGCAGTCTCCTCGTGGGTACTAAAAGCTCTGCTGTCTTGTTTATCCTTTTCAAGTCAGTTAAGACACTGATGGCCTATCAACAGGGTAAAATCGAAAACAAGTTGCCCAGTCGCTGACTCTGTCGATAGCATCTCCAAGGCGTTAAAATCGCATGGAGGCAGGGCTTTGCTCAAACACCAAATGAAAAAAAAAAAAAAAAAAAAAAAAAAAAGCTGATCCTCCATCTGCCGCTGACTTATTCATTTAAAAATGTAGACATTTGAATTTCACACACTCTCTCATTTTCAAATCTCTCTCTCTCTCTCTCTCTCTCTCTCTCTCTCTCTCTCTCTCTCTCCTCTCTCGCTCTCTCTCTCTCTCTCTCTCTCGCTCTCTCTCTCTCTCTCTCTCTCTCTCTCTCTCTCTCTCTCTCTCTCTCTCTCTCTCTCTCTCTCTCTCTCTCTCTCTCTGCATTTTACTAAGTGTGTGTGTGTGTGTGTGTGTGTGTGTGTGTGTGTGTGTGTGTGTGTGTGTGTGTGGGGGGGGGGGGGGTGAAGGAGTATGTGTCTGTCTTTTTGTGTGTCTCTGTGTGTGTCTGTGTGTGCTAATATTTAGGTATGTTTGTGTTTGTTTTTTTTGTGTGTGTGTGTGTGTGTGTCACTCTGTCATCCCTTATCTAGTTCCCTCTCTCCATACTTCTCACCGTCGTACACCCCTTCCCTTCTCTCTCTCTTTCCCCCCAGTCCCCACCCCTCCCCTTTCACTCCCTTCTCTCCCCACTACACCCTAATATTTTCTCAATGTTAACAACATTGATCGCCTTCTGCTTCTCAACACGAGTCAAGCTGGAGACAGGCACAGCTAACTGTTTGTATTAAAGTCTTCATTAGCATGCATTGTGTGCAAGGCGCATCCCCGGATGTGTTCGCTATTCAAGTATTTCCGCCACCTGTCGCTCTTTCCTGCCCTGCCATCCCCCCCCCCCCCCCCCCTGCCCCCACTCCCGCTCCCCACCCCCAGCTGCTGACTGTCGACGTGTTACTTGCTTTCTCAGTCTCCCTCACAGTCGAGCTGCAACACACACTTCAGACAGCTCAGGTAAACTCTTTTTCCTTTTTTTGTCCATTTGGTCTTGTACTGGACTGTGCTGTGTAGGATTGTGTCCTGTTGCAGTATATTGTGTAAATTAATCTGCACGAAAGTCAAAAGAGCGCCAAAAGTCAAAGGCAAGTAGTCAAAGACAGGTGATATCCCACCTGCTGTCTTTACAGAGATTTTTGACGTGATCATTCATTGATCGTTATTAACTTAACACAAGTGCCTCTGACTTTCTATTTTGTATAGTTTTGTTGAAGTAGAATGTTGCCCAACACTATCGACAGCTTTCTGAAAGTCGACGAAGCAGCTGTATAATCTGTCCTTTTTGTCATTTGAGGCATTGTCATAATGTTTTTTTAAGATTAAAAACATCGTCAGTTTTTCTTGACAATTTCTTTTTCTGAATCCAGCTTGGTCTTGGACTAAAAGATTATTGTCTTCAAGATAGTCAGATATTCTTTCATTTAATATGTGGCAAAAAAAAGGTTTCCAGTGCGCTGTTTATTGTTCGTTTCTCCCCCTCCCCCCCCCCCCCCCCTCTATGAAGGAGTGCCCACACACACTCACACACACACACACACACACACACACAGGAGTGCCCAGTGCTTTTTCTTTTTGTGCAGCAAAGGAGTGCCCATCGCTCTTTTTGTGGCAGTGAAGCAGTGACCCATCGCTCTCTCATGATGCTCTGTGAAGGAGTGCCCGGTCGTTCTTCTGTTGTTCTGTGAAGGCTTGCCCAGTCGCTCTTCTGTGTGCAGTGAAGGAGTGCCCACTTGCTTTCCTGTTGCCCTGTGAAGGAGTGCCCAGTCGCTCTTCTGTTGCTGTGTGAGGCTTGCCCAGTTGTGCTCTATCTGTCCAGTGGCTCTTCTGTTGCCCAGTGAAGGAGTGCCCAGTCGCTCTTCTGTTGCTCTGTGAAGGAGCATGCAGTCGCTCTTCTGTCGCGCTCTTCAGGAGTGCCCAGTCGCTGTTCTCTTGTTCTGTGAAGAAGCATCTAGTCGCTCTTCTGTGCTCTGTAAAGGAGTTCCTACACACTTTTCAGTTGCTCTGTGAAGGAGTGCCCAGTCACTTTTCTGTTGCTCTGTAAAGGAGTGGCCAGTCGCTCTTCTTGTGCTCTGTGAAGGAGTTCCCACTTGCTCTTCTGTTGGTCTATGAAGGAGTGCCCAGTCACTCTTGTGTTGCTCTGTGAAGGAGTGCCCAGTTGCTCTTCTGTTGCTCTGTGAAGGAGTGCCCAGTCGCTTTTCTGTTGCTCTGTGAAGGAGTGGCCAGTCGCTCTTCTGGTGCTCTGTAAAGGCTTGCCCAGTCGCTTTTTCTGTTGTTCTGTGAAGGAGTGCCCAGTCGCTCTTCTGGTGCTCTGTGAAGGAGTGCCCAGTCGCTCTTCTGTTGCTCTGTGAAGGAGTGCCCAGTTGCTCTTCTGGTGTTCTGTGAAGAAACATCCAGTCGCTCTTGTCTTGCTCGGCGAAGGAGTGCCCAGTCGCTTTTATGGTGCTCTGTGAAGGAGTGCCCAGTCGCTCTTCTGTTTCTCTGTGAAGGAGTGCCCAGTCGCTCTTCTTTTGCTCTGTGAAGGAGTCCCCAGTCGAGTCGGTCTTGTGTTGCTCTGTGAAGGAGTCCCCAGTCGCTCTCTTCTGCAGCTCTGTAAAAGAGTGTCCCAGATGCTCTTCTGATTCTCCCTATGAAGGAGTGCCTAGTCGCTCTTCTGGTGCTCTGTGAAGGAGTGCCCAGTCGCTCTTCTGTTGCTCTGTGAAGGAGTGCCCAGTTGCTCTTCTGTTGTTCTATGAAGGAGTCCCCAGTCGCTCTTCCTGTTGCTCTGTGAAGGAGTGCCCAGTCGCTCTCTTCTGTTGCTCTGTGAAGGAGTGCCCAGTCGCTCTTCTGTTGCTCTCTGAAGGAGTCCCCCAAGGCTTTTCTGTTGCCCTGTGAATGAGTGCCCAGATCGCTCTTCTGTTGCTCTGTGAAGGAGTGCCCAGTCGCGCTCTTCTGTTGCTCTGTGAAGGAGCCCCAGTCGCTCTTTTGTCGCTCTGTGAAGGAGTGCCCAGTCGCCTTTCTGTTGCTCTGTGAAGAAGCGTCTAGTCGCTGTTCTGGTGCTCTATGAAGGAGTGCCCCCTTTTCTCACTGTTTTCTGTTGTTCTGTGAAAGAGTGCCCAGTCGCTCGCCTGTTGCTCTGTGAAAGAGTGCCCAGTCGCTTTTCTGTTTGCTCTGTGAAGGAGTGCCCAGTCCGTTTTTTCTGTTGCTCTGTGAAGGAGTGCCCAGTCGCTCTTGTGTTGCTCTGTGAAGGAGTGCCCAGTCGTTCTTCTGGTGCTCTGTGAAGGAGTGCCCAGTCGCTCTCCTGTTGCTCTGTGAAAGAGTGCCCCCAGTCGCTCTTCTGGTGTTCTCTTGAAGGAGTGCCCAGTCGCTCTTCTGTGTTACTCTGTGAAGGAGTCCCAGTCGCTCTCTGTTGCTCTGTGAAGGAGTGCCCAGTTGCTCTCCTGTTGCTCTGTGAAGGAGTGCCCAGTCGCTCTCCTGTTGCTCTGTGAAGGAGTGCCCAGTCGCTCTCCTGTTGCTCTGTGAAGGAGTGCCCAGTCGCTCTCTGTTGCTCTGTGAAGTTGCCCAGTCGCTCTCTGTGAAGGAGTGCCCAGTCGCGCTCTCCTGTTGCTCTGTGAAGGAGTGCCCAGTCGCTCTCCCTGTTGCTCTGTGAAGGAGTGCCCAGTCGCTCTTCTGTTGCTCTGTGAAGGAGTGCCCAGTCGCTCCCTGTGCTCTGTGAAGGAGTGCCCAGTCGCTCTCCTGTTGCTCTGTGAAGGAGTGCCCAGTCGCTCTTCTGTTGCTCTGTGAAAGAGTGCCCAGTCGCTCTTCTGTTGCTCTGTGAAGGAGTGCCCAGTCGCTCTTCTGTTGCCAAATGAAGGAGTGCCCATTTCGGATCCTGTTGCTCTGTGAAGGATGCTATCTAGCAGCCTCCTCGTGGGTACTGTGAAAAGCTCTGCTGTCTTGTTTATCCTTGAAGGAGTCAGTTAAGACACTGATGGCTCTATCAACAGTGCCCAAAATCGAAAACAAGTTGTGCCAGTCGCTGACTCTGTCGATAGCATCTCCAAGGCTCTTAAAATCGCATGGAGGCAGGGCTTTGCTCAAACACCAAAATGAAAAAAGTCGCTCTTCTGTTGCTCTGTGAGGAGTGCCCAGTCGCTCCCCTGTTGCTCTGTTATTCATTTAAAATGTAGACATTTGAATTTCCCACGCTCTCTCTGTTTTCAAATCTCTCTCAGTCGCTCTCTCTCTCTCTGAAGGAGTCTCTCTCTGTTGCTCTCTGAAACTGCCCAGTCGCTCTTCTCTTGCTCTGTGAAGGAGTCTCTCTCTCTCTCTCTCTCTGTTCTGAAGGAGTCCATTTCCATCCTCCATGTTTTTAATGCTATCTAGCAGCCTCCTCGTGGGTACTAAAAGCTCTGCTGTCTTGTTTCTCCTTTTCAAGTCAGTTAAGACACTCTCTCTATCAACAGGGTAAAATCGAAAACAAGTTGCCCAGTCTCTCTCTCTCTAGCATCTCCAAGGCATTAAAATCGCATGGAGGCAGGGCAGGGCTTTGCTCAAACACCAAAATGAAAAAAAAAAAAAAAAAAAAAAAAAAGCTGATCCTCCATCTGCCGCTGACTTATTCATTTAAAATGTAGACATTTGAATTTCACACACTCTCTCATTTTCAAATCTCTCTCTCTCTCTCTCTCTCTCTCATCTCTCTCTCTCTCTCGCTCTCTCTCTCTCTGTGTGGGTGTCTCTCTCTCTCTATCTCTCTCTCTCGCTCTCTCTCTCTCTCTCTCTCTCTCTCTCTCTCTCTCTCTCTCTCTCTCTCTCTCTCCTGCATTTTACTAAAGAGTGTGTGTGTGTGTGTGTGTGTGTGTGTGTGTGTGTGTGTGTGTGTGTGTGTGTGGGGGGGGGGGGTGTGAGGAGTATGTGTCTGTCTTTTGTGTGTGTCTCTGTGTGTGTCTGTGTGTGCTAATATTTAGGTATGTTTGTGTTTGTTTGTTTTGTGTGTGTGTGTGTGTGTGTCACTCTGTCATCCCTTATCTAGTTCCCTCTCTCCATACTTCTCACCGTCGTACACCCCTTCCCTTCTCTCTCTTTCCCCCCAGTCCCACCCCTCCCCTTTCACTCCCTTCTCTCCCCACTACACCCTAATATTTTCTCAATGTTAACAACATTGATCGCCTTCTGCTTCTCAACACGAGTCAAGCTGGAGACAGGCACAGCTAACTGTTTGTATTAAAGTCTTCATTAGCATGCATTGTGTGCAAGGCGCATCCCCGGATGTGTTCGCTATTCAAGTAGTTCCGCCACCTGTCGCTCTTTCCTGCCCTGCCATCCCCCACCCCCACCCCCTGCCCCCACCCGCCCACACCCCCCCAGCTGCTGACCCCCGACGCTGCTGACTGTGTTACTTGCTTTCTCAGTCTCCCTCACAGTCGAGCTGCAACACACACTTCAGACAGCTCAGGTAAACTCTTTTTCCTTTTTTTGTCCATTTGGTCTTGTACTGGACTGTGCTGTGTAGGATTGTGTCCTGTTGCAGTATATTGTGTAAATTAATCTGCACGAAAGTCAAAAGAGCGCCAAAAGTCAAAGGCAAGTAGTCAAAGACAGGTGATATCCCACCTGCTGTCTTTACAGAGATTTTGACGTGATCATTCATTGATCGTTATTAACTTAACACAAGTGCCTCTGACTTTCTATTTTGTATAGTTTTGTTGAAGTAGAATGTTGCCCAACACTATCGACAGCTTTCTGAAAGTCGACGAAGCAGCTGTATAATCTGTCCTTTTTGTCATTTGAGGCATTGTCAATAATGTTTTTAAGATTAAAAACATCGTCAGTTTTTCTTGACAATTTCTTTTTCTGAATCCAGCTTGGTCTTGGACTAAAAGATTATTGTCTTCAAGATAGTCAGATATTCTTTCATTTAATATGTGGCAAAAAAGGTTTCCCAGTGCGCTGTTTATTGTTCGTTTCCCCCCTCCCCCCCCCCCCCTCCCGCCCGAACACACACACACACACACACACACACACACACACACACACACACACACACACACCTACATTGGGTTTAACGCATCACTGCTTTTTGTCTTTTGATATACCGATTCCTGTTTTCTTCAGGGTATGTAACCGATCGTAGATTTTCTGGAATAGTTCTTGTATGGTAAGTAAAGTTAATAGAAGACGCTGAGAAGTGCCCAGTCGCTCTTCCGGTGTTCAGTGACGGAGTACCCAGTAGCTCTTCTGTTGCTCTGTGAAGACATGCCCAGTCGCTATTCTGTTGCACAATGAAGAAGAGCCCAGTTGCTCCTCTGTTGCCCTATGAAGGAGTGCCTAGTGGCTCTTCTGTTGCTGTGTGAATGAGTGTCCAGTCGCTCTTCTGGTGCTCTATAAAGGAGCATCCAGTCGCTCTTCTGTTGCTCTCTGATGGTATGCCCAGTCGCTCTTCTGTTGCTCTATGAAGGAGTGCCCAGTCGCTCTTCTGTTGCTCTATGAAGGAGTGCCCAGTCACTCTTCTGGTTCTCTGCAAAGGAGTGCCCAGTTGCTTTTCTTTTGTGCAGCAAAGGAGTGCCCGGTCGCTCTTCTGTTGTGCAGTGAAGCAGTGACCCATCACTCTCATGATGCTCTGTGAAGGAGTGCCCGGTCGTTCTTCTGTTGTTCTGTGAAGGCTTGCCCAGTTGTTCTTCTGCTGTGCAGTGAAGGAGTGCCCACTTGCTCTCCTGTTGCCCTGTAAAGGAGTGCCCAGTCGCTCTTCTGTTGCTCTGTGAAGGCTTGCCCAGTTGTTCTTCTGTTGCCCAGTGAAGGAGTGCCCAGATGCTCCTCTGTTGCTCTGTGAAGGAGCATGCAGTCGCTCTTCTGTCGCGCTGACAGGAGTGCCCAGTCGCTGTTCTCTTGTTCTGTGAAGAAGCATCTAGTCGCTCTTCTGGTGCTCTGTAAAGGAGTTCCTACACACTTTTCAGTTGCTCTGTGAAGGAGTGCCCAGTCACTTTTCTGTTGCTCTGTAAAGGAGTGGCCAGTCGCTCTTCTTGTGCTCTGTGAAGGAGTGGCCAGTCACTCTTGTGTTGCTCTGTGAAGGAGTGGCCAGTCCAGTCGCTCTTCTTGTGCTCTGTGAAGGAGTTCCCACTTGCTGCTTGTGTTGGTCTATGAAGGAGTCCCCAGTCACTCTTGTGTTGCTCTGTGAAGGAGTGGCCAGTCGCTCTTCTTGTGCTCTGTGAAGGAGTTCCCACTTGCTCTTCTGTTGGTCTATGAAGGAGTCCCCAGTCACTCTTGTGTTGCTCTGTGAAGGAGTGGCCAGTCGCTCTTCTTGTGCTCTGTGAAGGAGTTCCCACTTGCTCTTCTGTTGGTCTATGAAGGAGTCCCCAGTCACTCTTGTGTTGCTCTGTGAAGGAGTGCCCAGTCGCTTTTCTGGAGCTCTGTGAAGGAGTGGCCAGTCGCTCTTCTGGTGCTCTGTAAAGGAATGCCCAGTCGCTTTTCTGGCGTTCTGTGAAGGAGTGTGCCAGTCGCTCTTCTGGTGTTGTGTGAAAGGAGTGCCCAGTCGCACTTCTGTTGCTCTGTGAAGAGTGCCCAGTTGCTCCTCTGGTGTTCTGTGAAGAAACATCCAGTCGCTCTTGTCTTGCTCGGCGAAGGAGTGCCCAGTCGCTTTTATGGTGCTGTGTGAAGGAGTGCCCTTGTCGCTCTTCTGTTTCTCTGTGAAGGAGTACCCAGTCGCTCTTCTGTTGTGCAGTGAAGGAGTTTGCAGTCGAGTCGGTCTTCTGTTGCTCCTCCGCGAAGGAGTCCCCAGTCGCTCTTCTGCTGCTCTGTAAAAGAGTGCCCAGACGCTCTCCTGATTCTCCTATGAAGGAGTGCCTAGTCGCTC
Source organism: Conus betulinus (assembly GCA_016801955.1). NCBI lineage: Eukaryota > Metazoa > Mollusca > Gastropoda > Neogastropoda > Conidae > Conus > Conus betulinus. The sequence continues at coordinate 10,183 of JADBJO010034774.1, forward strand.
TTCTGGTGCTCAGTGAAGTAGTGCCCAGTCGCTCTTCTGTTGCTCTGTGAAGGCGTGCCTAGTTGCTTTTCTGTTGTGCTGTTAAGGAGTCCTCACTCGCGCTCCTGTTGCCCTGTGAAGGAGTGCCCAGTCGCTCTTCTGTTGCACTGTGAAGGAGTGCCCAGTCGCTCTTCTGTGCTCTCTGACGGGGTGCCAAGGCTTTTCTGTTACCCTGTGAATGAGTGCCCAGATGCTCCTCTGTTGCTCTGTGAAGGAGTGCCCGGTCGCTCTTCTGTCGCTCTGTGAAGGAGCATGAAGTCGCTCTTTTGTCGCTCTGTGAAGGAGTGTCCAGTCGCCTTTCTGTTGCTCTGTGAAGAAGCGTCTAGTCGCTGTTCTGGTGCTCTATGAAGGAGTGCCCACTCGCTTTTCTGTTGTTCTGTGAAAGAGTGCCCAGTCGCTCGTTCTGTTGCTCTGTGAAAGAGTGCCCCAGTCGCTGTTCTATTGCTCTGTGAAGGAGTGCCCAGTCACGTTTTGTTGCTCTGTGAGGAGTGCCCAGTCGCTTTTCTGGTGTTCTGTGAAGGAGCGTCCAGTCGCTCTTCTGTTTTACTCTGTGAAGGAGTGCCCAGTCACGTTTTGTTGCTCTGTGAAGGAGTGCCCCAGTCGCTCTTCTCCTGTTTCTCTGTGAAGGAGTGCCCAGTCGCTTTTCTGTTGCTCTGTGAAGGAGTGCCCAGTCGCTCTTCTGTTGCTCTGTGAAGGAGTGCCCAGTCGCTCTTCTGTTACTCTGTGAAGGAGCGCCCAGTCGCTCTTCTGTTACTCTGTGAAGGAGTGCCCAGTCGCTCTTCTGTTGCTCTGTGAAGGAGTGCCCAGTCGCTCTTCTGTTGCTCTGTGAAGGAGTGCCCAGTCGCTCCCCTGTTGCTCTGTGAAGGAGTGCCCAGTCGCTCTCCTGTTGCTCTGTGAAAGAGCGCCCAGTCGTCTGTTGCTCTGTGAAGGAGTGCCCAGTCGCTCTTCTGTTGCTCTGTGAAAGGAGTGCCCAGTCGCTCTTCTGTTGCTCTGTGAAGGAGTGCCCAGTCGCTCTTCTGTTGCCAAATGAAGGAGTCCATTTCCATCCTCCATGTTTTTAATGCTATCTAGCAGTCTCCTCGTGGGTACTAAAAGCTCTGCTGTCTTGTTTATCCTTTTCAAGTCAGTTAAGACACTGATGGCCTATCAACAGGGTAAAATCGAAAACAAGTTGCCCAGTCGCTGACTCTGTCGATAGCATCTCCAAGGCGTTAAAATCGCATGGAGGCAGGGCTTTGCTCAAACACCAAAATGAAAAAAAAAAAAAAAAAAAAAAAAAAAAAAGCTGATCCTCCATCTGCCGCTGACTTATTCATTTAAAATGTAGACATTTGAATTTCACACACTCTCTCATTTTCAAATCTCTCTCTCTCTCTCTCTCTCTCTCTCTCTCTCTCTCTCTCTCTCTCTCTCTCTCTCTCTCTCTCTCTCTCTCTCTCTCTCTCTCTCTCTCTCTCTCTGTCTCTCTCTCTCTCTCTCTCTCTCTCTCTCTCGCTCTCTCTCTCTCTCTCTCCTGCATTTTACTAAGAGTGTGTGTGTGCGTGTGTGTGTGTGTGTGTGTGTGTGTGTGTGTGTGTGTGTGTGTGGGGGGGGGGGGGGGTGAAGGAGTATGTGTCTGTCTTTTTGTGTGTCTCTGTGTGTGTCTGTGTGTGCTAATATTTAGGTATGTTTGTGTTTTGTTTGTTTTTGTGTGTGTGTGTGTGTCACTCTGTCATCCCTTATCTAGTTCCCTCTCTCCATACTTCTCACCGTCGTACACCCCTTCCCTTCTCTCTCTTTCCCCCCAGTCCCACCCCTCCCCTTTCACTCCCTTCTCTCCCCACTACACCCTAATATTTTCTCAATGTTAACAACATTGATCGCCTTCTGCTTCTCAACACGAGTCAAGCTGGAGACAGGCACAGCTAACTGTTTGTATTAAAGTCTTCATTAGCATGCATTGTGTGCAAGGCGCATCCCCGGATGTGTTCGCTATTCAAGTATTTCCGCCACCTGTCGCTCTTTCCTGCCCTGCCCATCCCCCCCCCCCCACCCCCTGCCCCCACTCCCGCTCCCACACCCCCAGCTGCTGACTATCGACGTGTTACTTGCTTTCTCAGTCCCCTCCTCAGTCGAGCTGCAACACACACTTCAGACAGCTCAGGTAAACTCTTTTTCCTTTTTTTGTCCATTTGGTCTTGTACTGGACTGTGCTGTGTAGGATTGTGTCCTGTTGCAGTATATTGTGTAAATTAATCTGCACGAAAGTCAAAAGAGCGCCAAAAGTCAAAGGCAAGTAGTCAAAGACAGGTGATATCCCACCTGCTGTCTTTACAGAGATTTTGACGTGATCATTCATTGATCGTTATTAACTTAACACAAGTGCCTCTGACTTTCTATTTTGTATAGTTTTGTTGAAGTAGAAATGTTGCCCAACACTATCGACAGCTTTCTGAAAGTCGACGAAGCAGCTGTATAATCTGTCCTTTTTGTCATTTGAGGCATTGTCAATAATGTTTTTAAGATTAAAAACATCGTCAGTTTGTTCTTGACAATTTCTTTTTCTGAATCCAGCTTGGTCTTGGACTAAAAGATTATTGTCTTCAAGATAGTGGCAAAAAAGGTTTCCCAGTGCGCTGTTTATTGTTCGTTTCTCCCCCGTTGCTCTATGAAGGAGTGCCCAGTCACTCTTCTGGTTCTCTGCAAAGAGTGCCCAGTTGCTTTTCTTTTGTGCAGCAAAGGAGTGCCCGGTCGCTCTTCTGTTGTGCAGTGAAGCAGTGACCCATCACTCTCATGATGCTCTGTGAAGGAGTGCCCGGTCGTTCTTCTGTTGTTCTGTGAAGGCTTGCCCAGTT
>JADBJO010034775.1:0-13055 GCA_016801955.1 Conus betulinus
CAGATTTTTGACTGCTGACCACTGTATCAGTGGTAGAATGAAGCATGCTACAGGCACATCATGTAAAAAGGCATGCTACAGGCACCTCATGTAAAAAGGCATGCTACAGGCAAATCATGTAAAAAGGCATGCTACAGGCAAATCATGTAAAAAGGCATGCTACAGGCACATGTAAAAAAGGCATGCTACAGGCAAATCACGTTTTTGGCTAAGGAATGCCAGGATACAGTTCCTGAGATAGCAGAACTGAAACAGTGAGTATTGCATGTTAATTTATGTATCTATCTATCTATCTATCTATCTATCTATCTATATCTATCTATCTATCTATCTATATATATATATATATATATATATATATGTGTGTGTGTGTGTGTGTGTGTGTGTGTGTGTGTGTGTGCGCGCGCGCGCGCGCGGGGCGCATGCGTGCATGCGTGTGCGTGTGTGTGTCTCTTTCTTGTGTTATGTTTTCTTTCAAGTAAGAGAGTCTGTTTATGTTTTTTAGTTTTCTTTTAAATGAATGAGAGACAAGTAAATGAAAGTACATTTATTTTTCCAGAGTTACATCTGCCAGCCATCAAATCCCACTCTCCTCCTCCTCTCTCACAATATCCTCGGCAGGGGCATCTCATCTAAACCCCCCCCCCCCCCCCCCCCCCCCCCCCCCCCCCCCCCACACACACACACATCCCATCTCTTCATTTCCGCGCAGGCCATTCTTGCACAGAATAGCTAGCTGTGAAGTTAAACCTCAGGTTCCTATGTGTGTATTGACACCGTTGTGTGTGCAGCGAGCGCTGGGTTTCTATTTCGAGGGCCAGGGTCAACAAGCGAACTCTGTTTGCAGCTGTTCACTGGTCTTCTCCAGTGGGGGATACTGACGCGTGTGTGAGCTAGTAGGACATGTGTTATCTATACAGCTCATACTGCTGTCTCTTGGGCACAGGCACTGTGTGTTCTATAGGTCAGCCGGGCTGGCTTGGAAGATGCCATATTACTTGATTTTCTTATGCGCACAGCTTACACACCGTCTCCGATCTTTTGAAAAAGCAGGAGGAATGCGTTTGCGTGTTCACACACACACGCGCACGCACGCTCTCACGCACGCGCACGCATGCACATAAACACACCGCGCGCACGCACGCACGCACACACACACACACACACACACACACACACACACACACACACACACACACACACACATTTTTTTTTGTAGCATATAGTCATATACCAGTGTGCGTACCCCGTCATAGTGAGTGTCATAGTGAGTGCGCGTGTGTGTGTGTGTGTGTGTGTGTGTGTGTGTGATGAAAAAGAATCAAAAGACTGTATTTGATTTTGTATTTTATAACAGAAGAAATACAGGGTTAGAATTGTTCGCAAAAAAAAAGAAAATCACTAGTTTGATGCAAACCTTGAGACTTTGGTCATGTCATGTGCGTGTGGCTGCCAAAGTTCAGCTGCATGAAACTGCCATTGTCAGTTACATTGCGCATTTTGGAACAATCAAGCTTTAAACACTTCTAATCCGACTTTTTTGTTGCTGTAGCCTGAGCAGAGGCATGTATAAAACTTGTGTACTAATCAATGAGGGAAAAATAGTCTTGCCATTAAGCGCTGATGTGAGTTAGTTTTGATCGACTTTGTGTGTATTGTCATTGTTGTTATGTCGCCTGACCACTTAATACACAATTTCATGCTGTTTCTTCGTTCTCTGCAGGGAAATAAACCTAGTCGAGTTTGGTATTAAAACAATTGTCTGCAATTCGCCAATACAGTCATCTCAGGAGCGTATAAGTATTATATTCTCACGACAACAACAAATTGTCAAACTGACAACCCGCCTTTTAACGGCCGCTCAGCAGTGCCGAAAAAACATATGTTGCTAGACTCGTTGTGCGCACAGCTGACAGGCAGCGCTATGTACAGCGCAGTTAGCAAGCTGGTAGGGAGCAGCCTGCAGTAAACACTGCCTTCCCTGACCTTGGCCTGTGCAGCAGTGGGAGAGGTGTTAGTTCCCTTGCTTTGTCAAGAACTAAAGAACTCGCTCTGAACAGCCGTGCCGTCAACGCACCCGAATCTTGTAGTCTGCCTCGCCAACCCTCGCCACCATGGGGAAAGGACCCTGCCATGCCAACTCCAGCTTGTTATTCTTCACTGGCCGCAGGATCAAGACCCTCATCCCCGGTTGGAGAACACGAGGTCGTGCCTTCACATCGAAGTGCTGCTTGTACCTGGCCGACACTTCCTCTAAGTTCCCTGGGCGATCTCACAGGTCTTGGCGATCCTGTTGCGCAAATCAAACACATATTCGGCTGCATGGGTGTCTACGTTCTCAGGCTTCGACCAGAGATCGCGCAACACACTCATAGGGCCTCTCACTCGACGTCCGTAGAGCATTTCGAATGGAGAAAACCCTGTGCTTTGTTGAGGAACCTCTCGGTATGTGAAGAGTAATGCTGGCATCCATCGGTCCCACTCCTCTGGTCTGTCTTGGGTGAGTCTACGTAGCATCCTTTTCAATGTGCCATTGAATCGCTCCACAAGACCATTACATTGAGCATGATATGGAGTAGTACGCAGCCCTTTCACTGACAGCAGCTTGAATACCTGGCTCATCGTTTCGCTGGTGAACTGCATTCCTCTGTCAGTGAGAACCGAGGAGGGTACACCTGTTCGCGACCACATTGAGAACAATGCTTCTGCCACAGTCTCAGACGCGATAGCTCGAAGAGGGACGGCCTTGGGATACCTGGTCGCAAAATCCACTTGCACCAGAATATACCTACTTCCTGACGCTGACATAGGTGTAATCGACCCGATGATGTCCACGCCAACTCTGTCAAATGGTTCTTTCACCACTGGCATCTTGACTAGGGGTACCGGTCTTACACGCCCCTTGTCCAGGGTGCGCTGACAATTGGGACATGACTTCACATATCTGCCGATTACTCCGCACATCTCTGGCCAGTAGAAATATGGAAAAATACGATCCTTAGTCTTGTTGGATCCCAAATGCCCTGCCATTGGGATGTCATGGCCAAGAGCCAACACTATCTTCCTCAATGACCTAGGTACACACACTTGGTTCGCCACGCCGTTCGCACTTTCGTGGCGTCGCATAAGAACCTTGTCTTTCCACAGGAAGGACACCTTATTTCCATAGGGTAGGAAAATAAAACCTTCCGCGGCAGCCTTTCGCGCTGGGGCCAGACTGTCATCCTGGTCCTGCTTCCGAATAAGCTCCTCTCAAGTCACCGCCAATACTTGCTCCTTCAGGGACAAAGGCCCAATCGGCTTGTTGTCGAGCGCTCGTGTCTGTGCGCAGGTCAGTACAGCCACCTGCGACTCTGCCGATTCACGTGCCCGTCTGACACACCAATCACTCTCACGGGTACACTGGAACCCTCTCTGGTACCATCGCTTCCTCACGGATGATGAAGTTCCCCACAAGTACCTCGGTGACCGGGTCTTCCATCACCAAAGCCTCCACTTTGCCTATGAAGTATGGTGCATCTAACATCACCGACGCCACTGGTAACACACAACGGCAACGTGACTCTGCCACCGTCTGGGTCTTCCCGGTGTACGCATCATAGGGCACCATCCTTGCGGCAACCACGGTGTGCGATGCCCCAGTGTCCCTAACTCCATCAGCCCATGCTTCTCTCCCACCTAACTTGGCATCGTGGACTGAACGGTTTCCTGAAGCAGGATATGCATAGTGGTGTCGACGTCTCTGCATAGACTTCACCTCCAGAACTTGCAAGGAACCGCACTTGGGCATCCGGATTGGGACAATTACGCTGGTAATGTCCAGGCTGACCACATACTTTACAAGTCACCTGCCTCTGCGAACCCCTGGCCGGCTTGCCTGAACTCGACGCAATAGCTTGAGAGATCTTGACCTCAGTTGCCTGATCCTGGCCCTTGCCTCCTTACACCCTACGTGTAACACCTGAGGACCACAGTGGAAACCACCTTGCAGTCACAGAGTCGCAGGCTGGAAGCTGGCGGTGAGGACACACGTGACCTGGACAGGTCACGCGCGTAGGGCTCTCATCCAATGGCAGACGCAGGCGGCAGGTGACACCACACCCACACCCCTCGGGCCTCACTTAGTGCCCACCCAAGGTCGGTTCCACCTCGGACTGGTACGGGTGGTGGGCGCATCAGAGCCAAGCCAAGGCGAAAGTCAAGCGACCATCAGAGCAGACATCACAGGGGATGACAGGACAGCTGCCAGGGTAGATCCAGGTGGAAACCAGGAATGACAGCCCAGGCGGGAGTCAAAGGTGGAAGCCAGGGTGGTCTGTCGGCACCTACAGTTACAAAACGTCCTTATGACTACACGGTACCGATATTGGTTTAACGCCACTTAACCCAGCCCACTGCTATTCCTGACTAGCAGTCGTAAATGTTACTGGTCCAGACATCAGGGTTTTTTTTTGTACATCACCAGAGTTCATTTGCACATGGGGCTGAGTTTGTATTTCTCCATAATATGTACCCCCCACCTCATACAACGCGACTATAAAGGTGGACCGTGCTCACACCAGTGGCACACAAAACAAAAACCAATATTGTCACCAGCAAAGTAATAAAACTGACCAGTCGAACATTAGCAGCACAAGGTCTGTCTTAATGCCATGGACGATTTTAACAGCATACTGTAGCTCTTGTTCACATACAATTCTATCACTACTAAACCATTAACAGAACAACAGTACAGTCGACAGTATTCCCTCTATATTTGGTACTGAACTAGAATAGGCAAACCCACATCGACCTCAGATCTCAATTTTTAAAGCTGCATTTACAAATGCTTGTGGTTAATACTCTCTCAGTCTTAAATTACATCCCCATCGACATTAAATCAGTCTTGTTAACACAAAACAAAAAGAATGTAAAGAAATAAAACATGACCGCATAAACATTTCCCCATAACCAAACGTGGGATAACACATCACATGTCATAGCACAGCACCATGGAAGCCTATTCATATATATAGCACTTAACATCCCTGCACTCACTTTATGATAAGTATTATTCTTAACCCAAAGATACCCTTAAGCTACCCCCTCCATAATACCCAACCTTAACCTAACTATTCTATACGCTACGATACTATCCATAAGTTACCCCTACCCTCATCATACCCCCCCCCCCTCCTTTATCTACCCCTTTTATTTGATTACCATAGCAAGCCAACTAGGATTACCACCCTCTCCATTCTCTACATCACCCTGTTCCCTACACCTTATATAAGTGAACTTCACAACAGCCTACACGTACGTTTAACGCGTCTGCTCCAAATAAGGAATGTACAGAATGTTTTTAGTCACGCGACCCGCTTTTCTTACTTCACGATTCAGGCGGCCTTACCAAGCACATGTGGCGTTTAGCCACTCGCACGACATATACGACGCCACACAAACAATACCATTTCACCCCCCATCTTTCCTCCATCACGGAATAACCATAATGAGCGCCACACCCGAGATATTATGGTTTGCATCTTCACAAATGTGACCAAACAACGCCATAGCTTCATCTTAAATATATAACCACCAATTAACGGCACAACTTCCCCCAGTCTATACATTATTTACATGGTCACGATCGTTACCACCTTCCACTCCTCACATCCCATATACCTCACCTGGATCAGGAAACAGCACACCGACACCTGGAAGCAGGAACCGACCTTGAAGACCTCCGTCTCCCTCACAGGACGGTCGACACCCAGGACAGGACAGGACACCCACGCTGCAGTGTACCAGTGGACGCCTCTGCACCACTGCTTAACGTAAACTGCAGACAGCACGCCGAAACATAGAAACAAACGCTCGGAAGCCAAGCCAACACACACTCGACCAAGAGCTCACCGTGACACCCTACCAAACGAGGTAGCAAGAGTGTCAGACACTATACTGCAACCACCGAACCTTCGTGGACGGTTCCAGGAGTCAAAACTGATGAGAGAAGCCAAGCTAGCATCCCAGCCGACAAACAAACTGACCACAGCTCACCAACTTCCCTCAGCCAATAGACAATAACAACACAAGCTGACCCTCAAGGTGATCATGGTCACACACACGTGAACATCGCACCCACAGACCTTCTCGCCTGGACTTACCTCCCTTAGCACAAGCCAGAATTACAACGGCTACACACCTCAACAACAAAAAACGCAACGGAGTCTTGCGCGTGACAATTGATAATAATGCTAAGAGGAGGGAGGGGTTGATATATATATATATATATATATATATATATATATATATATATTATATTATATTTTTAAAAAATTATTATATATATATACAATGAAACAATAAATTCCAAGGATAAGTACCGAGCACCATTCCAGCAACTTACAGACAAAATGAACCTTCAGCAAGCTTATAGTCTCCAAAGCGGGAGACCATCTCCAATGGGGAGAAAACTCACTACATATAACTCCTGGTCAGATACCGGTATTTCGAAACCTGATTGTTTCATCCTCAGTGACCGCGGAAAGTGGTAATTTGACTCCTCTGCCTTTTCGGTTTTAAGAAGAATGCTATACCAGAAAAAGGCTGGTGTGCAATACCATAGTATGTTTGTTGAGTTTTCAAAAAACTAACTAAAGGTGCCACCTAAGAAGCAAAAGAAAATGATGAAAGATCAAAACAAGCTACATTTTCTTGTGAAAAGTAGAAAATATAAAAAGATAACCTCTTAAGACACAAGTGCTGAGGGCCAGTTCTTGGAATGAATCCGCAAGGGACTAAATTACAATGAAACAATAAATTCCAAGGATAAGTACCGAGCACCATTCCAGCAACTTACAGAGCAGCTAGGTGTTGCAATGACTGCAAGAAATATTGATTATAAACAAAGCTTGCTCTTATGTCTCAGATTATAGAAATAGGGGGTGATAAGCCTTCATATCTGCAGTGGTAGATGATTCTGCCTAACTAACAGTATGTGCTTGAGTGGGTGAATGGGGAATAAATGAATGCTTCTCAAAATGAACCTTCAGCAAGCTGAAGACATATAATCTGAGACATAAGAGCAAGCTTTGTTTATAATTCAATATTTCTTGCAGTCATTGCAACACCTAGCTGCTCTGTAAGTTGCTGGAATGGTGCTCGGTACTTATCCTTGGAATTTATTGTTTCATTGTAATTTAGTCCCTTGCGGATTCATTCCAAGAACTGGCCATCTTTTTATATTTTCTACTTTTCACAAGAAAATGTAGCTTGTTTTGATCTTTCATGATTTTCTTTTGCTTCTTAGGTGGCACCTTTAGTTGTTTTTTTTGAAAACTCAACAAACATACTATGGTATTGCACACCAGCCTTTTTCTGGTATAGCATTCTTCTTAAAACCGAAAAGGCAGAGGAGAGTCAAATTACCACTTTCCGCGGTCACTGAGGATGAAACAATCAGGTTTCGAAATACCGGTATCTGACCAGGAGTTATAAGTTAGTGAGTTTTCTCCCCATTGGAGATGGTCTCCCGCTTTGGAGACTATAAGCTTGCTGAAGGTTCATTTTGAGAAGCATTCATTTATTCCCCATTCACCCACTCAAGCACATACTGTTAGTTAGGCAGAATCATCTACCACTGCAGATATGAAGGCTTATCACCCCCTATTTCTATAATCTGAGACATAAGAGCAAGCTTTGTTTATAATTCAATATTTCTTGCAGTCATTGCAACACCTAGCTGCTCTGTAAGTGCTGGAATGGTGCTCGGTACTTATCCTTGGAATTTATTGTTTCATTGTAATTTAGTCCCTTGCGGATTCATTCCAAGAACTGGCCCTCAGCACTTGTGTCTTAAGAGGTTATCTTTTTATATTTTCTACTTTTCACAAGAAAATGTAGCTTGTTTTGATCTTTCATGATTTTCTTTTGCTTCTTAGGTGGCACCTTTAGTTGGTTTTTTGAAAACTCAACAAACATACTATGGTATTGCACACCAGCCTTTTTCTGGTATAGCATTCTTCTTAAAACCGAAAAGGCAGAGGAGTCAAATTACCACTTTCCGCGGTCACTGAGGATGAAACAATCAGGTTTCGGGCAGAATCATCTACCACTGCAGATATGAAGGCTTATCACCCCCCTATTTCTATAATCTGAGACATAAGAGCAAGCTTGTTTTTATATTCAATATATATATATATATATATGTATATGTATATCTAAGGGATGGTTATAGTAATAATGATAGTGCTAGTAATGTTAAGTAAGTAGAAGAATAAATGAGAGTAACTGTAATTAAAAAAGAGGGTGTGAGAGTGGGAGGAGGGTAGTGTGGGGGGAGGAGAGGGGAAGGGGGGGGGCAGTGGGAAGGGGGGGGGGGGGGGGGTAAGAGAAGGAGAGCTCATATATCTCCATCCACTATGAGGTGGGGATGGGTGTGGGAGGTTCATACAAATAGTGCTGTTGAAAAAGTAACCAATGCTGTGGGATGATGCTTATTGTAACGGGAGAAATAATGTATTGGCGTTAATGTGCAGATGTTGGTTGAGAAAACATAGCAATGCTCAATGACAACAGGGTATCATGTGTTACACTCTCACACACACACACACACACACACACACACGCGCGCACACGCGCGCGCGCACACACACACACACACACACATACACACACACACACAAAGAAAAAAAAAGAAAGGGGGGGGGGGGGGGGGGGGGGGGCTATATGTAAACAGTATTATGGGCGAGTTATGATGGAATGAGACTAACTGTGGAAGGTTGTCACACACACACACACACACACACACACACAATCAGGAATACCACTAAAAGGCCTAATAAAATTCTAAAAGTGCTCAACCCCTTGGGGAGCAACATATGTTAAAAATAGGATGGTAAAAGGAAGTTTTTAAATCTACAGATCTGTTTCGAGCGCTGGCTCTCCTCAGGATGTTTTTGGGTGTCTACTGCCGGTGTTATATACCCCAATGTCACTGTTTGCACGTGCGGATTGGCTGCACGTGTTGTTCGGTTTTCAGGTTGTTTACAGTTCAGGGTGCGTTTGCTGACAACGATTTCCATTTGTGCCTGCAGTTGTTTACTATTTCTACTTAGTATTTTAGAGTTGCTAAGTGTGGTTTGCATAGTATTAACCATTTTTCTGTTGAACATAGATTGCATCTTTTTGAAATGTTATTGTATTGTGATGCCCTTTTTATGATTTTCCATGATATGTTATAGTTGGGTTTTTTTTTGTCTTTAAGTCTCCAAATGTGTATTTGCTCAGTTCTGTTTGGTTTTTGTAGTTTTCTTTGTTGAATGACTGTTTATGGTTTGCGTATCTGGTTTTGAAGTGGTTTTCAGTAATCCCTATGTATGTTTCTTTTTCATTTTCTGATGTCACAATGGCTTGGTATACAATGTTGTTATAGAGGCATTTGTTGCTTAAGGGACACTGTTCTTTTTTTAGTGCAATTGCATGATTTCCTTTCTTCACCCTTTTTTGCTGTGTTGCTTTTCATTTTGTTGGATGAATCAACTATATGTTTAAGGTTAGGCATACATGAATATGATAGTTTGATGGTGTTCTTGTTGAATATTTTGGACAATTTGTGTTCTTTTGGGAAGGATGCTGTCAGAAGTTTGAAAAATTTTTTCCCTACGTTTGGTTTTACTCTTCCTTCATATGGAGGATTGTACCATGTGATTTTCTTTTTTCCTGTTTTTTTTTTTTCGTTCATGTTGTTATCTGGGCTGTATTGTAGTTTGTAGCTGTAAGCACTTTTTTTTTTTACAGAGCCTCTTGGTATTCTGCTGCTGCATTGTTGAATACTCTTTCATTATGTGACAGATTAGACAATCTCTTGTTTAAGCTATTGGGTATGGGTTTTTTGGTATAGATGGTGGGTGGTTGCTATTGATGTTTACATAAATGGGGTGTGTCATTAGGTTTCTTGTATGGTTTGTATATGTGGTTGTTGAGGTCAAGCGTTATGTCTAAGTAGTTCACTACCTTTTTTTTTGCTTCGATGGTGATTTTTAAGTTTTCGTTTTGGAAGATTTTGCATAGTTCTTTTTTCTTGTTTCAATGGTTCTTGGATTGTTGTTTAGCGCAGCGAGGCCGTTGATTTGTTCATTTTGTGTAACTGGATTTTCAGGTTTGATTATAAGTAGCATAGAATTGTATTTCTTGTGCTCAGTCGTGTTAGGAGAAAAACGAATGCGTGACATCCCATTCCCAGAGAGAGGTGAATGTTTGGTTGGCGCATGAGCGTGCATATGCATGTATGAGTGCAGAGATAACCTTGGTGTTTTGAGCCTGACTAATAATGCATCAACTTAGTGCACTTAAGCAATACCATCATGATTTCCCCCGTCCTGGACATATATATATATATATATATATATATATATATATATATATATATATATATATATATATATATGCAAATAGTTCACATACGTCTTGCAAAATGCATTAGGGAAGAACATTACTGTATCGAGAAAACAGAAGTAGACCAAAAATAGGTCATTGGGGGATACCATATTTTTTAGTCTGGCATTGCAATTGTTCGTTACCCAAGAAAACCCTCTGATGATTGTGAGAAAGAAAAGATCTAACAACAGAAAAGGCTGGATAGCATAGTCTTTATGAGGCCAGCTTAGGTAGCAGCAAATTATGGTCAGTGACATCGTAAGGTTTTGTAGAGTTGATAAACGATTCCCCCGTAAATTTGTTTTCGTTAATATTAGAGGAGACAATCCTCGACGACGTTAGTTACAGCAGTTTGGTATAAATGATTTTCTCTAAACCTGATTGATGAGGACGAAGCAATTTTTTTTTTGCAAAAATGTGTGACATATGTGTATAGACTTAAATGTGTTGACAGAATTGATAATATTTAAATAGGTCTGTTATTTGAGGGGTAAGTTTTAACTCCAGACTTATAGATAACAATAATTTGGGCTTCTTTAAGAATATCAAGAATATAGCTTTTTTTTTTAATTTAAAGATTGCAAATATAAGAATTCATAGATGGAAATAATATTAGATTTTGAAAAGGCGTTCTACACACTTGAGTGGGTTTCATGTTTAAAGTTTTAGAGACACATATGGTTTCCAGAAAGACATAAAAAGTGGATCAAAACTTTCTATTACAATATCAAATCAAGAGTCTTAGTAAACGGTCAATCGTCCCCATGGTTCGAAATAAAGAGAGGCTGCCGACAGGGAGACCAGAGATTTCACCATATTTATTCATACTCTGTGCTGGAATTTTAGCAATCATGATATGAGAAAACACAAGCATCAAAGAATTCATAGGACAAACACAACATGAGGTATCACAATTTGTGGATGACACCGAACTATTCCAACACGGGGACAGAAAAACATTTGAATTAACTTTCAAGGTATTAACAGATTTTGGAAACAGATTGGGATTACAGATTAATGTTGGGAAACATTTTTGTTTGGCTCAGCAGAAAGATGAACAGTGATATCAAATTCATGCCACACGTCAGATTTAACTGGAATCCCGCAAAATTTAAAATACTTGGTAGACATTTTTCTAATGACCTGGAAGATTGTGCATGGCTAGATTTTGACGAAAAGTTCCACGAAATAACAATTTCATTAAATATATGGATGAAGCTATTGATAAACCACCCTTGGAAGGGTTGCTGTACTAAAATCAATGCTTCTGTCAAAAACTATTTCATCTATGGCTGTTACTTCCAAACCCTTCCTGACAACGTTATTGAAAATCTCAAAAACAAAAACAACAACAACAAAATGCTTTAAGTTTTATGCAATGATACACGTGACAGAATTAATAGAAACCCGTCAGTTAAAAATATACGCGACGGTGGAATGGGAAAACCAAATATTTACTGCTACATGAATGCATTGAAATTAACGTGGTTTCGAAATTACATAATAGTAATCATAGATGGAAACAAGTGTTCTTTCACTGCTTTAAAGATGCAGAAGATTGGACGCTTTTTGGTCCTGCTTTCTTCTCCAAATATATCCACACCAACAAATTTTGGTAGGATACTTTTGAGATACATCAAATGTTTAGAAATGAAGTCGAACTTTGAACACCAGAAGAACTACTTGCGGAACCAATATTCTAAAGCAAGAATATGAAAATTGGCGGAATACACACACACACACACACACACCACACACACACACACACACACACACACACACACACACCAGATGCTCAATTCGAGTAAGGGATAAGTCGAAGTTCGCATAACTCGACGTCTTTTTCATCATTTTCCGGCAGTTCGTGCTCTTTGAAAGACTAATTTTCGAAACGGATAAGTTGAAGTCGTTTATCTCGATTTTCATGTAACTCGAAGTTTTTTCCCCACCTGTATTCACTGATAAGTCGAAGTCAAGAGAGAGAGAGAGAGAGAGAGAGAGAGAGAGAGAGAGAGAGAGAGAGAGAGGAGAGAGAGAGAGAGAATTTCTCTCTGTTGTTGCTGTTTGTATGATTAAAATGTAACAATGAGTTTGTGTGGCAGTGTATGTGCCTGTGTGTGCGAGCTCTCTCTCTCTCTCTCTCTCTCTCTCTCTCTCTCTCTCTCTCTCTCTTTTTTTTTTTTTTTTTTCTCCCCCGCGTCCCCCCACACAGCACACGTCTTTGTCTTTTTTCGTGAATATAGGCCAAAGTCTGGATCTATTCAAGTTACTTCTCTTTTTTTTTCCCCTCCAGAGAAACACGCTTTATTCAGCTAACAGGAGAAATACATATGCGCATAAAGAGGTCAGTGCGCAGACATTTTCACACATACATTAAACTGATAATACATAAATATTTCCAGCTATTGTGAAAATCGAACAAAAAAAAAAAACACACACACACACAAACACGTATAAATATACGTACACATGCACCCATGTTTGTTGTTGTTGTTGTTGTTGTTGTTGTTTTTGTTTGTTTTGTTTTTTCCTTTTTAATTTCAATTTTATAGTGCCAGTATCTCTTAAACAACTAAATATTCATAGGAACACACTTCCCTATCTGTTTCATGAGTCAATGGATGTGGACGATTTCTTGC
>JADBJO010034776.1:0-2500 GCA_016801955.1 Conus betulinus
GGTGGTGGTGAGCGTGGAGGGGAAGGCACAGAGAAGGACGAGAGGAGAGAGAGAGAGAGATGGGGGGGGGTGGGGCCGGCCAGATACAAGGCTCCGACTATCAGCGTCATCGGAGACAGGGGGTTGGGGGATTTCTTACCTGGGGATATATCTCTCTGAGATGAACACGAGTGTGTGCACAACCATTGGACAAGACGGGGGGCAGTGCTGTTTGTCGGTGGGCAAACCAGCAGCGGATGGTGGGTGTGTTGAGTGGCCAGGCCTGCTGCCCGAGTATGCCGGGGACAAAGGTGACAGGAATGGTGACCTCCTGACCTACCCTCCTTCCCCCCCCGCCCCCACCCACATCTCCACCCACTCCCTTCCTACCCTCTCCCTCATCTTTCCATCTTTGGTCCCCCAACTCCACTGGCACACTGTGAAAAGTATGTTAGGCTCATGTGTGTCACTTACGGGAATAAATACAGACGTACGCACATACTCGTGTACATCACGTTTACAGACTTTGGATACATGTACTGCTAAGCTCACATGCCTACACACGCCGTGAACACACACAGTTGGATGTATAATTAGAATATAAACATAGCATGACACAGTATCAACACCGAAAACACGATACACAGGATCACCCACGCCGGCGTGCGCCGCATGCACCACGCACCAGACACACATATAAGCCCTACATGCATTACATACTCTTACAGCCTCGCGTTTACATATAAAAACATACCCTCTACAGATCAAAAACGTTGAAATAACTCATGCTATGTGAATTCTCTTAACAAGAAAGAGAGAACATTACAGGAGAGCCAAATAGATGAAGTACAGAGAAAGGTAGAGTGTGGTTAGGGGGAGGGGGGGAGGGGGGGGGGGGGGGCAGGTGAGACGTAGAATCCGAGAGAGAAGAGCATCGCTCGTAGGAGAGCGAGTTAGGTGGGGTGCGGGAGGGGGGGGGTGATAGGAGGGTGTACAATCAGAAATAATAAACATTTGTGCATGGCTTGAGTATAAATTGACACACACACCACCACACACACACAACACACACACACACAAACAACACACAAACGCGCCGCGCTCAGATAAAGGACATACAGAGAGGAGAGAGAGAGAGGGGAGGAGAGACGAGAGACGGCGAGAGCGGGGGAGCATTGAGGAGAGAGAGAGAGACCCGGACAGTACAATAGAAGGTCACTACAATACAGTAATGTTAGTATGGCATGTAGGGAGAAACTTTACGGGCAGCTTGGACAGTAGCCGAACTATCTTCATAAAGACCCCCCACCCCCCCCCCCACCCACCCCCCCCTCCTCGCCTCCCTTCCACAAGTCAAACAGCGTGAATCGGCCCTCTGAACTCTCTACATAAAGAGAGAGGAATTGGGTCACCAGGCCATGACCACACCTGGCTGCCCTGCTGCCAGAACTTTTTTTTTTCCCTTGGCGCTGTCGGGATTCGAACTATCTACCTCTAGATTGGGTGGGCGTCTCGAGGACGGATGTGTTACTCACCTCGCTAACGGGCGGCACCTGTCCTAAGATGGAGAGTGAAGCTTTAATGGCGTTCACATTTGTCCCTCCTCCCATGTGTTTCTTTTCAGCTGTCTCTGCCACGGCCTTCAGGATTCTGGTTCTCATCTTAACCAGAAACCCTACCTGCAACAGGAGATCGTACGCTCATGAGCAGGCTGGTGGAGCACTCACAATCACATACTAATGACTGACAATTTTTGCATTTTTCAGGTCCATCCGTTGGGAACGTTCCTTCCCCAAACCAAACATTGTGCCAGTCTAAAAAAAAGAAGTTCACGTAAGAAATCTGCCGAACTTGAACAAACGAATCACAAGACAAAAACACGACGCGTTTCTCGACTTCTTAAGTCTTCATCCGGCAAGATCAACAACAAACACTTAGCACAACGAAAATGAAGACTGAGCGAACGCTTAACTGCTTCCGTTATCCTGAGTGTTGTTTTCTCTTGCCTCAAGAAGACCCGAGTGGTCGAAACGCGTCGTGTGTTTTGTCTTGCGATTCGCTTGTTCATGCTTTGGCGCGTGTTGTTACATCACTTTTGAAAGAAATTTTAGTTTAGTGCCTCTCGAATCCGCCTGGCACAGTGGTCTCACTTTGCAACTAACCAAATATTGGCCGTTTAGGACCACTTTCAAGCATTGCTGCCTTGGAGCACCCCTCCTCCACACTCCTTGGTGTGGGACTACACTGTATTACAGAATTACCTGCAAAGGTCAAAAACACAATGCAGTAATCACTTAAATCATCAGCGCCAACACGTGGTCCTTGTTTCTTGCACATATATAGTAATGTCAACGAAATTGACTTTACTCACTGTTCGTTACCTTGTAGGGGTAAATTGCTCCTCTTCAGACACTGAACTTCGTGTCTTGCCAATGCTGTGTCCATCATCATACCGTCCATCTGGTGGTCATGATCATCAGGCAACAATCACAAACATATGGCGTATAATCACTGCTGATGT
>JADBJO010034776.1:5000-13055 GCA_016801955.1 Conus betulinus
AAGGAGGGGGAGATGACCCGGAGTGGGTGGGTAGGTGGGCGATGATAAGGTGGAGTTGGTTGTGGGGATTGGGAAGGGCAGGGTTGTGGTTGTTATAGAACTTCCTCCGTTTAGTTCTGCAGTGTCAGTCTTGATGGCATGGGTGTGCAGGACCCCGGACCTTGGAGGGGTTTACCTGGGTTTCGGAACCCCCCCCCCCCCCCCCCCCCCCGCCGCAGAAGAGAGAGAGAAGAGAGAGAGAGAAGATGAGAGGATAGAGAGAGAGAGAGAGAGATTAGAGAGAGAGTAAAATCGATCTAAAAGTGTGAAATTTGGACTGAAGACACAGTGTTTGTGTGTGTGTGTGTGTGTTTGTGTGTGGTGTGTGTGTAGGAGGGTGGGTGCCTAGGGGGAGGTGGGTTTTAACAGGGGATGTTAGTGGTGTGTGCGTGTGAGTGTGTGTGCGTGTTTGCGTGTGTGTTGGTGTGTGTTGTGTGTGTGTGTGTGTGTGTGTGTGTGTTGGTGTTGTGTGTGTGTGTGTGTGTTGTGTGTTGTGTATGTTGTATATTTGTGTACGTGTGTGTGTGTGTGTGGTGTGTGTGTGGTGTGTGGTGTGTGTGTGTGTGTGTGTTTGTGCGCCGCGCGCGCCGCGGTGTGTGCATGTTGTGGGTGTGTGTGTAGTTTGTGTGTGAAAAACGTACCAAAGCTGTCATGGTTCTGTCTGTCTGTTCCTCTGTGCAGTTTGTGTACTATCTATCTATTTTAGTTTTTTTTTTTTTTTTTTTGGTTTGATTTTGATTGACCTTTGAATTGACGTTTTGACTGTTGCTTGTGCATGAAGATGCCGGGAATGACCGGGGTGGAGGTAGAGTGTGGGCAGGGAGGAAGCGAGGTACAGATGGCGCTATGGGCTCGGGATGGGTAGGATGGGGAATGTGGGTCCGAAAGAGGGTGATTGGATGGAGGGGGCGGAGTGGTGGGGGGCGGAGGTCAGTTTTGAGAGGACGCCAACACTTGTCAGAAAGCTGAGCAACAGACCCGGAACTTGTAAGGACCGCGGAGGAGAGGGGTAGTAGACCTTGTAGAGGGCGACTGGCTAAAAGCTGAGCGATGTTTTCTTGTGTCTGTGTTTATTGAATAACTTCTTCTTCTTCTTCTTCTTCTCTCTCTCTCTCTCTCTCCTCTCTCATCTCTCTCTCTCTCTCTCCCCTCCCCCTCCTCTCGCCTCTCCTCTCTCTCTCTCTCTCTCTCCTCTCTCTCTCCTTGGGCCGTGTGTGTGTGTGTGTGTGGTGTGTGTGTGTGTTTGTGTGTGTGTGTGATGTGTGTGTGTGTGTGTGTGTGTGTGTGTGGTGTGTGTGTGTGTGTTTGTGTGTGTGTTTGTGTGTGTGTGTGTTGGTGTGTGCGCGTGTGTATGTTGTGTGTGTGTGTGTTGGTGTGTGTGTGTGTGTGTGTGTGTGTGTGTATGCGCGCGCGCGCGAGTATGTGCGACGCGTATGTAAGCCTATGCCTGTTCACTTATTTGTCGGTAATTGCATCTGTGACAGCATAGTTTCTGAGTATGGACACACGGTACCGTAATGCACGTGCTTTAGCATGCGCGCGTAGGTTTCTGTGCCCATTCATGTGTGTTTCATATTCATCCATTTCGCTCATTTTTTTTTTTTTTTTCTTTTCTGCGTACGCAGGCTGATAACTCCTGCGGCACTGCCTGTATGGACAGGCGGTGGAGTTTTTGTGTGTATGACCGTTTTTTGATTCTGCCCATTAGGCAGCCATACTCCATCTTCGGGGAAGGTACATGCTATGTGTAACGTGTCATCCATACCAACGGCCAAACTGGCCTTCTCTTCCGAAAGTTGGTGGTGATGGGATTTTACGTGTGTGCAAGACGTTGTGCGTGCGTGCGTTCACACACGGGAACCTCGGTGTGTAGTCTCATTCGAAGGACTGTATGGGAAATGGAGTCAGAACCGAGGGAAAAATCCCCCTGTAACAATCTAACTCCGAGGGAAAAATCCCCTTGTACCGAAATTCGAACCCGCAAACCCCAGAATCACGAGTCCGGCGCTGTACCAGCTGAACTATTCCGGCCCCAATCTGACGATCTGAATCAGTCATGATGACGCAAAGCAAATGACGGTAATGATCTGGCCATAACCACAATGACGTCACTGACATCCTCGTTGGGTAATACGACGGGATTATACCAACCTCAACCTCTCTCTCTGAAATGATTCTTCATTCTACGCTATGTGGCAGACGGTAATGATGTGGTCATGGCGATAATGACGTCACTGACACCCTTGTTGTGTAACAGGACGTGGTTCTCTCTCCTCTCCCTCTCTCTCTCTCTCTCTCTCTCTCCTCTCTCTCTCTCTCTCTCTCTCTCTCTCAAATCATTCTTCATTCTATGCCATGTACAGACTGAAATGATCAAAAAGGCATGTCAATAGAACTGTCCCATGTTGTAATGACATGTTGATAGCATATCTGAAACCAAAATGTGTAACGCTATGCAAAGGTGTAACGGTAGAAAACTGAATGACACGTTGATAGCATATCTTTAACTGAAATGTGTCGCTATGGAAAGTTTTAACGGTATAAAATGCTATAAAACCATTGCGACCTAAATACCTTATGGAGGGGAACTATAGCATGCCTTAGAGCAGCTCTTAAACGCAGGTAAAAAACACAAATTGATAGCTCGAATATATTATAAAAATAATAAGTGTGTTCAAATGTGTAACGATACTTCGAGTCATCCGTATGAGAGAGAGCGAGAGAAGAAGAAGAAGAAGAGAAGAGAAGACGAAGAAGAAGAAGAAGAAGAAGAGAAGAAGAAGAAATGGATATGGAAACGGCGAACGTGCATTGAGAAAAAAGAAGAAGAAGAAGATAAGAAGAAGAAATAGACAAGGATAGGACGGACGCGCTTGGAAAATGTAGAAACTGTTCATAACCAAAACTTCTAGCAAGAAATGTGTCACAACTTCTACCAAACGAGCAGTGTTAAAATGTGTTAACTGTTCACACCACAACTTGTAGCGGCAAAATGTGTCTAACACTCATTCTACCAAACGAGAGCGTTAAAATGTGTTAACTGTTCATACCACAAACCTGTAGTATAGCAAAATGTGTAACCATTAATTCTACCAAACGAGCAGTGTTAAAATGTGTAACTGTTCACAACCACAACTTGTAGCGGCAAAATGTGTAACACTCATTCTACCAAACGAGCAGTGTTAAAATGTGTAACTGTTCATACCACAACCTGTAGTAGGCAAAATGTGTAACACTCATTCTACCAAACGAGCAGTGTTAAAATGTGTAACTGTTCATACCACAAACTTGTAGCACAAAAATGTGTAACACTCATTCTACCAAACGAGCAGTGTTAAAATGTGTAACTGTTTCATACTACAAACCTGTAGTAGCAAAATGTGTAACACTCCTTCTTCTAACCAAACGAGCAGTGTTAAAATGTGTAACTGTTCATACAACAACCTGTTAGTAGCAAAATGTGTAACATTCATTTACCCAAAGACGTCCCCATCAACCTGATTATCATATTTCACCTAATCAATGTCCATATGTAGCATGCGAGATCAACCCCCATACGAAAAAGACTCATTCTTCTTCTGACTATCATTATCATTATCCTCCTCCTCCTCCTCCTCATTATTATTATCATGTTGTTGATATCATCGTCATCATCATCATTATTATTACTATTATTGTTGTTATTATTATTATTATTATCATTATCATCATTATTATTATCATCAATATTATCATATTATCATTATCATCATTATCCTCCTCCTCCTCGTCATTGTTTATTACTATTATCATTATTAGGTTATGGTTATTGTTCTTTTCGTTGCTGCTATTGTTGTTGTTGTTGTTATTATTATTATTATCATTATTATTATTATCATCATTGTTATCATTCTTGTTATTGTCATTATTATTGTTTGTATTCTTACCCTCTCTCTCTCTCTCTCCCTCCCCCGTCCCCCGTTCCCTCTCCTACGTGGATTATAATTAAAGGAGTTTGCATAGTTTGGTTTAAAAAAAAAAAACGCATGAATAAAGTAGAGATCAGAGGAAACACAGACAGAAAACAACGTTGATGCAAGAAGAAGAAGAAGAAGAAGAAGAAAGAAGAAGAAGAAGAAGAAGAAGAAGAAGAAGAAGGGTGAAGAAGAAGAAGAAAAACGAAGAAGAAGAAAGAATGGAAGGAAGAAAGAAGGACGAAGAAATGAGAACAAAGCAAGAAAATAAGAAAGAATGAATAAAAGAAACGAAGATGTAGAAGAACAAAACGATGATGATGATAATGATGATGATGATGATAATGTTGAGGAGGAGGAGGAGGAGGAGGAGGAAGAGGAGGAGGAGGAGGAGGAGGAGGAAGAGGGGGAGGACGGAAGAGGAAGAAGGAGGGAGAAGGAGAAGGAAGAGAAGAAGAAGAAGAAGAAGACGAAGAGAAGAAGAAGAAGAAGAAGAAGAATACGAAGAAGAAAGAAGTCAAATCAACAGAAATGGTAAAGCATAAACAGCAATGATCGAAAAGAACAACAGTGTGCACAGCAAATAATGCAAACAAAAACAGTAAACAGCAGAGAATGGAAGTCAATAACAATCATAGACAGCAAATGAGAGAAGGCAGCCTTTGCTCGCACGAGGAAACAGTTACACACTCCTCACTCCAAACGGCAGGGACGTTTTTCTGTGTGCCACTTTGTCTGCATCCGTGCTGGTGAATGGGTACCTTTGCACAGATTAATGTGGGGTTAGGCGCATGTTTTACCATGCCAGTAAAAAAGCTATCTCGTTTGTGAGTCAAATGAAGTAAACTGTTTTGGGTTCGGGGAAAAAAAACACGGTAGGGACTTGCTTATATGGATTATACCTATCTACACTTTCAATGATGTCATTGTGATCCCAGTTACCTACATTTCACCTTCAGTTTTCGTCATTATTATCACAGCCGACCTACATTTTCACTTTCAGGAGACTGAATTATTATCACAACTGACCTACATTTTCACTTTCAGGTTGCTTCGTGATTATCTCAGCAGACCTTAATTTTCACTTTCAGTTGTGTCAATACTGTCCAAGCCGACCACATTTTTACTTTCAGTTGTGTCATTATTATCCCAATTGACCTACCTTTTCACTTTCAATTGTGCCATTATTATACCAATTGACCTACCTTTTTCACTTTCAGTTTTGTCATTATTATCTAATTGACCTACTTTTTCACTTTCAGTTGTGCCATTATTATCCCAATTGACCCACCATTTCACTTTCAGTTGTGTCATTATCATCCAAATTGACCTACCTTTTCACTTTCAATTTTGTCATTATTATCCCAATTGACCTACCTTTTCACTTTCAGTTGTGTCATTATTATCCCAATTGACTACCTTTTTTTCACTTTCAGTTGTGTCATTATCATGCCAGTTGACCTACATTTCACTTTCAGTTGTGTCATGATTATCCTAATTGACCCTACCTTTTCACTTTCAGTTGTGTCATGATTATCCCAATCGACCTACCTTTTCACTTTCAGTTGTGTCAATATTATCCCAATCGACCTACCTTTTCACTTTCAGTTGTGTCAATTTTATCCCAATTGACCTACCTTTTCACTTTTCAGCTGCGTTATTGTCATCCCAGTCGACCTACATTCTTATTTCGGTAACGTCATTATCACAGCCGACCTACATTTTTCATTTTCAGTCGCGGCATTATCATTCCAGCTGATCAACATGTGGATTTTCAGTCGTGCCATTATCACCCCAGCTGATCTGCATTTCACTTTTAGTTGTGCTTTTTTATTATCTCAGCTGATCTAAACTTTTTTTTTCACTTTCAGTTGCTTCATCATGAAGACCACCCGGAGGAGAAGAAACTCGACGCCTTTGATACTAAGTGCCTACGTAAGATCTTGGGCATCAAATGGTCAGACTTTATACCAAATGAAGACGTCAGGGAGAGGTCCAAACAGCTCCCCGTGTCAACCATCGTCTGCAGACGGCGCCTCCACTGGCTGGGTCATGTCTTAAGATTACCCTCCTCAAGACCTGCAAACCAGGCCATTAAATGGACCCCAGCAGGCCAGAAAAAAAAGGAGGACGACCAGGATGAGCTGGCGACAGACAGTGGAGAGAGACCTCAGACTCGTTGACAGAGGATGGAGTGACAACTACCAGACTGGCTGAGGACCGTGCATCACTAGACGTGGAAGCATCGAAGTCTAAGTATGTGATCTAAACTTTCATTTTCAGTTGTGTCTTATTTATTTCCCCAGCTGACCTACATTTTCACTTTCAGTTACGTCGATATTATACAGCTGATCTACAATTTTATTTTCAGTTGTGTCCTTAATATCTCCGCTGACCTACCTTTTCACTTTCAGTTTAGTTATCATTATCCCATTCTACCTACCTTTTCGCTTTCAGTTGTTCCATTATTATCCCCGCCGAGCTGCATTTTCATGTTCAGCTACGTCCCATTATAATCAAAGCCGATCTGTATTTCGACGGTCATTGTGTCGTCATTATCCCAGCCGATTTACATTTTCATTTTCAACTGTGTGTCATTATATCACACAACTTGACCTACATCTTTTACTCTCAGCTGTATCATTATTATCCCAGACGACTTTGCCTAAAACTTAAAGCCTGAAAGCATAGTCGTAAAAAACTTCTTCGCCTTCATCATCACAGCCAACAAGCATTCGCGGAATTCTGCTTTCTTGTCTGTTAATATACCAGAAGATCGACTTAGTCTGTATCGTGATTTCAGGTTCTCTATTTTAACAAGGCGTGTCTTTTGTAGTCACCTCTCACTGTCTCTGTCTCTCGTCTCAGTCTGTCTATCACTCGATCTATTCCCTAAAACATACCCTTGGGAGGGGGAGGGGGGGGAGAGAGGGTGGGACATGGGGAGGGGGACAAGGGAACAGTTGAGGCAGAGGAAGCAGGTATAGGGAAGAATGGAAGGGTGGGAGAGCGAGAGAGAGAGAGAGAGAGGAGGAGCGGAGAGGAGGGGAGAGGATGGGAGAATGGAGAGAAGGGGAGGGGGTTAGAGGATGGACGAACATGCAGCAGAACATGGAATGTGCAGCGCATCCCTTGACATCACTGAATGCAGGGGTGCTCTTGGGGGGGTTGGGGGGGGGGGGGGGGTGGGGGGGGACCGTGGGGGGGGCGGGGTGGGGGAGGGTTCGATGCCGGTGGTGTGGAGGGGAGGGGGGTTAGATGGAGGTGAAGTGGGAGAGAGTGTGGGGTTAATCTGGCGGTCAGGTGGTGAGGGGGTCACGTACTAGCCAGCATTAGTTCACGTAGTGTGTCAGATGGAGCTGGTCGCAATGACTTTAAGACGAGCGATAATGTGCAGCACGTGCGGCAGGACATACAAATCTGACCTGACCTTGACCTGCAAGACACTTGACTTTGAACAATGGCAGAGCAAAGAGGGGGTGGGTGTGCATTGTCAGTGGTTGGGGACTCATGAAAAGGATCGACAACCTTTTTGGTTCGTTTCTATTCTTTTCTATTCATTTGGCTCATTTTGATATCGAAATCCCAGTCTTTCCTGTATTTTTTTTTTTTCTGTTAGCCGCGACAGACTTCCAACATTTAAAAAAAAATGTGTTGCCTTCTTAAAATTCGTGAAGTTGATCATGTTTCATTTGATGATACTTTTTTTTTCCTCTCGTCTTCTTCACCTCATTTGTGATTTCCTACAGTCCCTTAAAAATTTTCATAAATGAAATCAAAACAGTGAAAAAATTGGTCAAACGGAGACATGCGAGTTTGTCTAGTCTGTCTATCTGTTGAACGTCCGCCTGGTCTGTTGTCTGTCTGCCTATCTGTCCGGGTCTCCGTCTAATCTATCTGGTCTGTCTGTCTCTCTTTTTCCTCTGTTCCTGAAATAATGATCAAGAATGGAATTCAAGACTGGGGAAAAAATTGTGACTGGAGGACTTGTAGTTTGTCTGTAAATTGGTAATGTCGTTTTGTTTAATACTCACTCTCTTTCCCACTCTTTTCCGGCTCCCAC
>JADBJO010034777.1:0-5000 GCA_016801955.1 Conus betulinus
GATGTCCTCCTGGACAGCGCTGGGAAGATACTAGCCCAATTTAAGAACGGTTGTTCATTGTGAGGCGGACAATTCACACGGTAATTTGGAGAAGCTTTCAAGCGAGGACATGTAACACAGCAAATGTTAGCAGTGGGGGAGAATGGTGTTGGCGTTGTACTTTTGTGAGGAAAAAGCGGAGCGAGAGAGATAGAGAGAGAGAGAGCGAGGAGAGAGAGAGAGAGAGCGAAGGAACGGCGGAACATTCTGGGTGTGGAGGAGGGGGAAAAAGTGGGTAATTAGCGGGACGAGATAAGATGAACTTTCCCGAAAGACAAAGTGAGTATAAAACCACTTTCAAAAACAGATTGTGAAAGACAATGGCATTAAGAGTGTCAATAACATCATATAATGACAGCTTCAACAGCAAAAATGAAATCGAATGGTGTTTAAAAAACAAAACTGCGAGAGGGGAGAGCAACAAAATCGAGTCGATTGGGGGGGGGGTGGGGGGGGGTGGATGGGGGTGAGGGGGATTGGGGGGTGGGGGGGGGGGGGGGGGGGTGGGGGGGGGGGGGGTAGTGGGGGGGGGGGGGGGGGGGGGGGAACGGGGGGCCTGGGGGGGGTGGGTGGTGAGGGATGGGATGGAAACCGGTCTCTGTTGAGGGTGTGTAAGTTGCAGTACGGGTGATTTTGTACCTTTTGTTATTGTTATTTGTTTGACAGCAGGTGCATACACAGTGAACAACACATGCCCACACGTATACATATACACCCGCCATATGATATAACTACACATGGAGGCATGCGGGCACTTTAAATTGGTGTTTAATGCGCGCGCGCGCGCGCGCGCCCACACACCCACACACACACACACCACACACAACACACACACACACACACACACACACACACACACACAACACACAACAAAACATGGGAAGAGAAAGAAAGAGGTGGGTGGGGTGAAGAGACAGAGAGAGAGATCGAGAGAGAGAGAGAGAGAGAGAGAGCGGAGAGAGGGAGAGAGAGAGAGAGAGATACTTTCGGAAATGCAAGTACACGTGCACACTGACACGCGGCTACACACACACACACACACACACACACACACACACACACACACACACACACACACACACCACACACACACACCACACACACACTATATTTTTAAACATGCAACATCATTATTTGCATGGCTAAATTACAGCTACAGTCAATGAATCTTTTATACTCATATACATTTTCTTTTTTTTTTGTTCTTGATTTGATATAAGAGTACGAGCATGTGTACATTTAACTATAACATACATACAGTTACTCTCTCTCTCTCTCTCTCTCTCTCTCTCTCTCTCTCTCTCTCTCTCTCTCTCACACACAATACACACACTAACACACACGCATGCGCACATACGTATACGATAGTGTAATACCACTTTTAGTAAACAGACCTTAAATTGAAGAATGAACACGTGTACTCACACACACACACACACACACACCACACACACACACACACACACACACACACACACACACACACGCACACACACAAAAGCATTCACG
This sequence comes from Conus betulinus, assembly GCA_016801955.1. Lineage (NCBI taxonomy): Eukaryota > Metazoa > Mollusca > Gastropoda > Neogastropoda > Conidae > Conus > Conus betulinus. The sequence goes on from JADBJO010034777.1 coordinate 1,549, forward strand.
CACATGCGCACACGTGCACACATACATACACACGCACGAACACACACATACACGTGTAAGTTCGAATAAGTATTTTGTAACTTACAAGATTGTATTCATGTACAATACGTTTCCCCCCTCCTTTATGGCTATGGTGGATATGGTGAGGATAATGGTATTGCTGATTATGATGTTGATATAATGATAATGTGTGCACATATTTATGTCTGGTTCTTCTGGTAGATGGGGGAGCTAAAGGAAAACATTATTACCCCTTGGGGAATCCCCAGCAAAGAGTACAGATGTACCAAACCGAAAAATATGTCACGAGGTTCATCAAGTGAGCTGTGAGAGGTTCAGCTTTATCCATGACATGAGCTCAGATGTTTCATATTGTATCAAACCTCATGTAATATTTGTCACACACACACACACACACACACACACACACGGACACTTTTCTTTTTTTTTTTTTCTTTTTTTTTTTTCCTCGTAACTGTCCCGTTTGTTCGACCGATGGTCACATGGTATTCACCGCCACCCACCCCTTCCCTCCCGTGTTTCTTCTCTTCCTAAGCGGGGAAGAGGTTACACATTTCTGCCGTTCTTGTTGTGCCTCTCGGTTGACAGTTATGTGTGCATGTATATGTATGTATGTATGTATGTATGTATGTATGTATGCATGTATGCATGTATGCATGTGTGTATGTGTGTATGTGTATGTATGTATGTATGTATGTATGTATGTATGTACATACATACCTCACACACACACACACACATATATATATATACATACACATATATATATGTGTGTGTGTGTATGTGTGTGTGTGTGTGTGTGTGTGTGTGTGCGCGCGTGCGTGTGTGCGTGCGTGCGTGCGTGCGTGTGTGTGTGTGTGTGTGTGTGTGTGTGTGTGTGTGTGTGTGTGTAGGTGTGCGTGCGTGTGTGCGTGTTTGTGTGTGCATGCGTGCTTTCTGAGCAGTCCGACATTGTACCTTGTCCGTGTGTTGTTGGCGTTGGTGAATCTCTTGAGGCGAAGTCTCACTGTTGTTAAGGTGGTGGTCTGATGACACGTCAGCACCTCTCATCACTCGTACATCCCGCCATGGTCTCCTGAACTTGCGGCTAATGCAAATGTGGTCAATCTGGTTCTCCGTGACGTGATTCGGGGATCTCCATGTGGCCTTGTGGATGCGCTTGTGTGGGAAGATGCTTCCTCCTATCACCAGCTGGTTCAGGGCGCACAGGTCTGCAAAGCGCTCACCATTCTCGTTCATCTGTCCCAGTCCGTGTGTCCCCATGATGTCCTCGTAGCCCCTGTGTTGTCCATTCCAATCTTGGCGTTGAAATCTCCCATCAGTATGGTTATGTCCTTTGCTCCTCTTCTGTCTATCACTGTCTGTAGTTGCTGGTAGAATTCATCTTTCTCTCTCTTCTGCGCATCACTGGTGGGAGCATAGCACTGGATGATGTTCAGCCTGATGCCATTCTTCTTTGTGGTAAACTTGGCTGTGATGATGCGGGAGTTGACAGGTTCCCATCCGATGAGTGCCCCCTGTGCCTCCGGTGCCAGCATCAGGGCCACACCCTCAGTGTGGGGGGTTCCATCTTCTGTGTGTCCTGAGTACAGCAGCTGTTCTCCAGATGAAAGTCTCAGCTGTCCTGACTGTAGCCACCTTGTCCCACTCAGTCCTAGCACTCCGATCTTGTAGTTTTTCATCTCTCTCGCAACTTGGATGGTTTTTCCCGTCTCATACATTGTCCTGATGTTCCATTCGGCTACTCTCGGTGTTGTCCTGGGTGTTAGAAGGGGAGTCAGCCTTGCAGCTTCCTTTCGGCTTTCACTGCACCGCGTCATAAGTCTCCAGGATGGAGACCCTTTCTTGCCCAGGTGAATGTTTTAGTTCGTTGTCGTCGATACTTCTGTAACTAGTCTTTTTTACAGGTAGGGTTGTTAGCCCTACGCAAACCCCTTTATCCTCGGGGCGAGGTGGTCCTGCCTTAGTCGCCTCTTACGACATGCATGGCAGGGCAGTGGGTCTATTCTATGCCCAACCCCACAGGCGAAGAGAGAAGTGTAGTAACTGTGAAAGATTACCATTTAATGTTGAATTAATTTTATTTAGCACAGACGATAAAACACTAAGTGAAGATACTTTTCATCTAATTATTTTATGGGCAAAATTCTTTGTTTTAAGTGCAGGATAACTCACATAAAACCAAAACTGGAAATATTTTTGATTGAGTTAAGCCATAGGTATACGTTGGAACAATATGTACATGACTAAATATGTGTTACTATGATTTTTAAAAAGTGGCTACCATACTCAGGATTATTGTTGGAGGGATCGCAATCAATATGGATGATCCTTCAATACACTGTATAGATGCTGTGTTAAAAAAAAAAAAAAAAGGGGGGGGGGGGGGGGGGGGGGGGGGGGGGGGGGGGGGGGGGGGGGAGATTTTCCATATATGTTGAATATTACTGACAAATGCTATGAACAAAGAATTCAAAACATAATTTTGTGTTGCTGTATGTTGTAGAAAACACCCTTTGCATTAACATTTTAATTTTTGTATTTGTACATATATGGTATTTATGAAAAAAGTACTCTTTTTGTTCTGTGGAGTACTATAATGTTATTGTTGAATACTCATTTTCATTGCAAGGAGGAAAACAAAATAATTGCTTAATCGCGGAGCCGGTGTGAGTGAGTGAGCGCTATCTCCAGAGGGTGCCAGGACGTCCGTCCAACAACAGACCCCATGAACTGCAGATACCGGTGACCCCGACAGAACCAAACCAAGATGTGGAGAGAAAATCGAAACTGAGGTCACCATGAGAGCAGGGTATGAAGGACCACTGAATTTGAGACTTCTTTTTAATGCTGATCGATGAGGATGAGGATGATGAAGACAACGCTATGGATTTCCATTCTGGTCTGAGAATGTATGACAGGGCTGTACTCTACTCTTACTATTCTAATATAATCCGGCGTCAACCAGGCCTGAGAGATACAAACACCTGCAGTGTTGGGCAGGAAATTTGAACAACACTCTCAGTGATGCATCCATTTAATGGATGAAAGCTCGATCGTGTGGTTTTCAGTCGTCCCAGTTGAGCCCATGGCAAGCTTGTCTCTGGATAGGAGCTTGTCGAGGCAGAAAAATCCCACAAATCAATAGCTCTGAATGGGAATCGAATCCACGACGTCCCAGCCAGGAGTCTGCGACGCCAACCACTTCGTCACAGCGGCTGGTAATTTTGCCTCCTTTTCACAACGTATTCCGTTAGCCACCTCAAGTTTTTGCCAGTCGCTTTGTCTGTTTTCCATTTAGGACTTGTATGTACACTGTCTGCATGTAGAACGACCGCCTTCCACTGAATGGACACTGTAATAAAGTACTGGACATGGTCATGGTGAAATGCATATTTGAACTGGGCAAGGTCACGGTGTTTACTAACGTA
>JADBJO010034777.1:10000-13052 GCA_016801955.1 Conus betulinus
ATATTCGCGGAGCCGACATGAGTGAGCTTTCCCTCCGGAGGGCGCCACCACGTCCGTCCAACGAATTTGCCGATACGGTGACCCCGTTGGAATCAAACCAAGGCCATAGACGTGGTAAGGACATCGAAACTGAGGTCAGCATGAGAGTAGGGCCTGAAGGGTCACAGAATTAGGGTTTTTTTTTTTTTTTTTTTTTTTTTAGAACTGATCGATGAGAATGAGGATGAAGAAGATGATGTACGGGATTTTGATGTACGGATTTCCATTCCGGTCTGAGACTGCATACATGGCTGTACTCTCTACGCTCACTTTTTAAGATATCCCGGTGTCAGCAAGCTCCGAGAGAGACACACCTGCAATGTTGGTCAGGAAATTTGAGCAACACTGTCTGAGACGCACCATTTAATGGATGAAACTCGACTGTGTGGTCCCAGTCTTCCCAGTTTGCCCATAGCAGACTCAACTCCGAGTAGGAGCCGGTCGGGACAGAAGAATCCCACATGACTCTGATGGGAATCGAACCCAGCCGGGAGTCCACGATGCTAAACCACTTTGCCACGGTAGCTCGTTGACTGGATGGTCAGTTGTATGCTAGTTTACTTTGTCGTCCAATAGTTACTTAGCTGCTTATAGCTGCTTCTTTGACTGGTCGAGATATTTTCATTTATTCCGTTTTTTTTATTACATATTTCTTTCACGGCTTCGTTATATCATTATTCATTATTCATTCCCTACAGCCTTCGTTCTCAGTTACTTTATTCCTTCGTTCCTCCCTTCTTCTCTCATATAAGGTTATGAGTTCTTGTTTGTCTCTTTGATTGTTTAGCTGTTCGTTTCATCGTCGATGTGCTGCTTGCTGTTATTAAACTTGCTGACAGAAAGATGGAAAGGTTGAGAACTGTGTGGCGAGTAGGCCTTGTCGGAATCACCGACTCTCAACACCCCCCCCCTCCCTCTCTCTCTTTGTTGTGTACGGCGGGGGGGGGGGGCGCGCGCGCGCGCGCGCGTGTGTTTATGCATACATGTTTACCCGAGTGCTCCGTTTATCGGTTTATTCAAATAGTTAATCAAGCTAAGTTCATGACATCAGGTGCAGACATTAGAATATAAATGTCAGATCAAGAATTAAAATATGCTTCAAAGTGAGAGAGAGAAAGCGCATTCTCTGTGTCCTTGTTACACAGCATTTTTGATTCAATAAAGCCATTGAACGCCTCCAGTTACCTTTTTTTCTGTATGGGAGTGCACGTTACGTACAGTGTATTTGTTTTTCACACTGTGTTGCACACATTTAAAAAAAAAAAACTTTTATTCACGTTATGAATCATGTTATTGGACATGTTGAAAAGGGGGAAAATGTACAAACAGCTCAAGTGTTACCACAATCGATGTAATGCTATCTTACAATTGGACATTTGATGTTGCCTCTCTCTCTCTCTCTGCCTCAACGTGTCTCTCTCTGCACCTCTCAGCTTCAGTCTCTCTGCTCCACTCTGTTCTCTCCCTCCGTCTTCTCTCTCTGCTTCAGTATGTCCCTGTCTGTCTCTACCTCTCATCTGTCCGTCTGTGGCATTCCGTTTCAGCTTTTTTGTCTTTTGTCTGTTTTCTCTCTCTCTGAGCGGGTGCGTTGACATTGTGTGTGTGTGTGTGTGTGTGTGTGTGTGTAATGCTGAACAATTAAGTATATATATATATGGCAGACATTATTTTTGATTCCTTTGAAGGTATCTTTTTATACTTTAGTCCCTATGCGGATACAAGGGGCTCTTTCAAGACAAATAGCTCCCTCACTTAAATGTCCTGTGCTAGTGACCTTCTCTTTCTTGTCACTCTAGAGGAGGGGGGGGGGGGGGGGGGGAGAGAGAGAGAGAGAGAGAGAGGTGGCAGCAGCAGTGAAAGGGAGGACAGGGATGATTAAACAGGAGGAATGATGGGGGCAGGGGGGGGAGGAGAGGCCCAAAGACAGAGGGAAGGGGAAACACGCGGTGAAGGGGAAGAGGGGACGCGGACAGGGGGAGCAGAGGGTACAGGGGGAGATGGTGGTGGTGAGAGGTGGAAGGTAGGAAGAAAGATGGGGCAGGGACCAGGGAGATTGGGGTGGGGGGGGAGAATGACGGGGTTTGTGGAGACGAGAATGCCAGAGGGGGGGGGGGGGGGGGGGGGGGGGGGATAGAAAGGGGAAAGGAGGACAGGGCAGGGGGGAGGATTTCATTCCAAATTTAGCAAGCTCTTTGCCATACCGGACGCATCAAAATGGAATCACTTCGTGGTATACTCACGGTGGAAAGGGTAGAGGCGATGTGGCCGAGGGGGGAGACAAGAACAAAAGAAAGGGGGGTGGAGAAGAGAACTGGGGGAGCGGCTGGGCAGGAAAAGACAGGGGAGGGAGAGCAGAGTGGGAGAGAGGAGAGGGAGAACTTGAGGAAAGAGGGGAGGGGGGGAGGATCGGCTAGGGCAGGGAGGACGTGGTCAAATTTGGGGGTGGGGGGGGGGGGGGGGGGGGGGGGGGACGGCCGTGGAAGGCGGAAGGGGGAATGGAGAGGAGGGGAGGCAGCTACCACTATATAACAATGAAAAAAGTTTTGTTGCTCTTTAAATAAGTTTACGTGCACTAGTATGTCAGATACTTTGCTCATCATAATAAGAATCAAAGCAAATATGCTATTTGGGGGAGAAACGTGTGCCTGTGTCTGTCTGCGCGCGCGCGCGTACGTGCGTGTGCGCGCGCATTTGTGTGCACGCGATGCTGTTTCAACTCTACGATCCAGACATTTTAATTCTTCACTCCTTTCTCTTTCGTGCTCTATTATTTTTCCCCTCAATTCTCTCTTCTGCGTTACCTTCAACCATGGGATCAGGAGTGGGTTGGGTATGAAAGCGAGGGGAGAGAGGGTACATATTCTACAAAATGGAGACGAAATTCTATAGTCTTTCGAGAAAATGCTTATTCTGCCTCCCTCCTCTGCGTGAGAAATCGTATGGGAGAGCGGGTCAGAAACAGGTAATATTGCGAGGAAAACGTTAAAGGAAAATGATCGCTGAATCATTGCGG
>JADBJO010034778.1:0-13051 GCA_016801955.1 Conus betulinus
ATTAACGACGATCATCACGCTGAAAGAATAAACTTTTCCTTTGAATGTTGCCTTGTAACTGGGAGTGGAATACAGATTCCTGTCTGGCTGTAAAACTCCCAGTGTGCTAATACTGGCATTAAAGGCAACAAAGCAAGAAACAAACCTGTCAGCCAGACCGATAAACACACTACCAGTGCTGATGTTCTCTGAAAGCGCATGGTGCTGAGTGGAAAGCACAGCACCATGAAACGATCTAAAGTGATGAGACAGACAGATGATGAAGCTGACACCTCACTGGACACCAGGCACAGGAATCCAGCCACCTTACAAGCAACACTGCTCTTCCATGAGTCATCATGATGAAGATAATACCACACGGAAACATTCATCAGCCACTCCTATGACAGTTATGTACACCCCCATCACAAAGTCCGCTATGGTGAGGTTGGTGACAAACACGCTATACCCACTGGACGACGCCATACTCCTCGCAAATAAACGGGCACAGAAACAGAAGACATTGCCAGTCACCGAGAGACAGGCAATCAGCCACAGAAACCCACGGTATATCCATGAGTGCAGTAAATCTTCACAAGATGAAATTTCATCTTTGGGTGCAATACAGGTCAAGGAGTCCAAATTACGAGGAAGCACTTGACTACAGCATAACTTATAATTCTCTGCAGAGATAAAATGTAGATAGAGCAGATTTTCGAAAATATTGTGGCTAAAGACTTTAACTGGACTGCCCTCCATGTACAATTCAGTCATCTGTGACGTGAAGTGGAAAACCATTTGGACTGATAGTATTGATGGGCGTGAAACTTAAATTCAATTTCTGTAAACGAGGAAACTGTTTCAGTGCCTCGGAATCAAACATCATCAGTCTTGTGTGTGACAGATCCATCACTGTGAGTAGATTTTGTTGGATAGCTGAAGAGTTATCAGCATGTATTGATGTGATGGGATTATTCGACAGAGACAAGGACTGCAGGTTTTCCAAGCCAAGAAAAATAGTCAGGTTGACAAATTGAAGTTTGTTGTTGCTGAGATTCAGAAATTTCAAATGAAACAGTTCTACCTCGGGAAGGCATGTCACAGAACAGTTGTCAAGGACCAGATAAATGAGGTAGGTATTCTTGTTCACATCAGACAGTATCATTCCTGAGTTTGTAGCATCCAGGTATCGAATCTGTGGGAAAAATTCAGCACGAAAAGGCTGAGGACAAAGAAAAGCGTTACCCAGACAGAGGCAGCCCAATGAGCAAGCAGTATCACACCATCGTTCATCCTCGTGTTTGGGGCAGTGAGGCCAGTCATCACAAATGTGGTCACTATGGAGACATGTTGTTGAATGCCTACACCGAAAAAGCCCTGGACAAGTTATCTCCCCACATTCCTCTTCGTCCTCACGTCCTATACAGTCATACATCCCATTGCATCGTGTGAAAACCGAAGGCAATCATTGAACTCCCCAGGACAGCGGTAATGACTGTCAGGACAGGAGTCATTGATGGCTAATGGTCTGTGTATTAAAATGTCCGAGCAGGCTGGTGATTAGAACAGGAGAAGGTTCCGGGCAGAAGTATTCCAAAGATGTTCGGAAAGCAAGGCAATTTTTCTCGTCTGATTCGTCCTGACAGGTGGAACGTACATCACAAACCATGAAAAATGGCAGACATTCACCGTTTTCACAAGTGAATGTTCCAACACAAAGAGAATGCTTACAAAAGGATTCATCACCGGAATCAGGGCAGTCACTTCCATGGTCACATAGCAGAGTGTACGACAAAGCTGTTACTTCATCACTGCATAGGAATGTAGGAGTTAATACTGTAGACTTGGATGAATCAGGCTTATCTGTAAGTGATTCTTCATAAGAGAAATAGCAAGCAGCCGTTTGCTCCTGACTGCTCAGTTTATATTGGCCAGAAGCACATAAGAGAAATGTGTATGTCATTTGACCACCGTGGTACTTCGACATCGAAGGCAGTCCTTTGGCAAACATGTCTGTCCTTGGCATGGAAACATTTTTTTATCATAAAAAATGTCCTCAGTCTGGTTTGTTTCATTCACAAATCGCCCCCAGAAAATGTAGTCGCAACAGTCTTGTGCATCCGTGGGCAGGAAAACATACCCATTTTGAATTGACAGCACAAAACGAGAGAGTTTAAATACAACCTATCAGGAAATCCAGAAAACGAATGAAAAAACACAGTTTTGTCGTTGTGTATAACGAACCTATACATACTAGGCAGCGACATGTCATTTGCATATAATCCAGCCCAGAGAAGTGGCAAGTCGCTCCAAAATCTCCTTGAAATTTTCACAAGTGCTTTATATGGGTCGTATGTACATGCAGGAAAAGCTAGTCTGCCGCCAAAGGATTTGCAATATTCATTGCCCGTTTGTTGCCGTCGAACTTACCATCTTTAGATCCAGTCAGATTTCTGACGATTTTGTAACAACGGTCACACAATGCCACCAAGCCCTGACAGCTTGAGCTGCTATAGGGACAATGCTCCGTTTCGTCCCTTCCATCTTCACAATCTATCTGCAGGTTACAGTGCACGTGGGGATGAAAGGTAGTATAATGTTCTATGGAGCAGTTCCAGAAGCCACCAGGTAGCTTTTGGGGTACTTTATCCTGGGTAAAATAAGAAAAGAACAGTTGGAAACATGGTGCGATCCTCTCCCCTCCTTTCATGCAACTGTCACTGGAAACTTCAACAGTGAATTTCCTGATATTAACCTTGTACATACGAAAAGCATTAGGTTCATAGTCATACACTTTCCAAACGCCATAAGGATCAAATCTGAGATGATACCTTTTGAAAAAATGGATGGAATTTTTGACTGTTTTAGAATAACTCAGGGTGACGGTCAATGGTGGATCATTGAGTTCCTTGAAGCTGAGCATGAGTACATTTCCGAATGGCACAGTGACATCTATCTGTGAGGAACTCGTATTATCCTCAGTTCCATTTCGTCCCATTGTGATATACCCAGTGAATGGTGATGTCATGACAAGAACCAAGTGTCCATTTGCTTTAATTTGGCAATATTGTTCAGGGTAAAGAAAGAACGCTTTGTTTGGCAATATTCAGGGGTGGGGGGATGCAAACCCACCAATATGACTAACAAACTAAAAACATCCTGTACGTGCATTTAGGACACCATTAGTTGCACATTCCATCAGTATAGTATAAGTTATTTTGGAATATCATACTCAAGTCTCTCTGAAGAGAAGAAGAAGAAGAAAGAAGAAGAAGAAGAAGAAGAGAAGTAGAACCAACAATTGTAGCAAAGTGGTTAGTGTTGCGGACTCCTGGCTAGGAGGTTGTGGGTTCGATTTCCATCAGAGTTATGTGGGATTTTTCTTCCCCGACTGACTCCTATCCAGAGTTGAGTTTGCTACGGGGTTAGTTGGGAAGACTGGGACCATACAGTCAAGTTTGATCCAATTAATGGATGCATCTCTGAAAGTGTTGCTCAAATTACCTGATAAACACTGCAGGTGTCTGTATCTCTCGGGCCTGGTTGACTCTGGAATATGCTATGAAAGTGAAGCGTAGCGTACAGCCACGTCACGCAGTCTCAGAATGGAAAGGAAATAATTTTCATCATGCTCATTCTTATCGATCAGCATAAAAAAAAAGGTTTCACATTCTGTGGCCCTTCATGCCCTGCTCTCATGGTGACCTCAGTTTCGATTTCCTCTCCACGTCTGTGGCCTTGGTTTGAGTCCATCAGGGTAACCAGTATCGGAGAGTGCATGGGGGCTGTCATTGGACGGACGTTGTGGCGCCCTCTGAAGAAGAGCTCACCCACGCCGGCTCTGCGACTAAGCAATTATTGTTGTCAGGAGGGAGCTTAGTGGGTGGTGTCCTGCGTATGTTGGATCAGAACAGGCGCCACTGAACATCAACAAAGTTACTCGTCAGCAGTGCAGTGTGTCCTGCAGTGGGTTGCCTCTTGACAACTTGATATTCACTGCTCCCTGTGGATTGCCAGTGCCGGGGTGGCGGTACGTCGGGCTGGGCTGTTGCTGTGAACGGAGTGTTGGAATGAGCGGTGTGGGTGCACTGCCACTGAGGTGGCACAGAAGACAGGAGAGCAAAAAAGCAGAAGAAGAAGAAGAAGAGCAACAACGACAAAAAGAAAACACCTTCTCCTTCTCCTTCCTCTCTCTTTTACCCCTTCCGTCTCCACCCCATCCTCCTCCTGTTTCTTCTTCTGTAAATTAACTTACTTACATAGACTTAGATGTTCCCGCGTCTTACGACGTATGAGGCAGTCACGGCCCTCCACTGTACACAGTCCTCAGCCACTTTGATAGTGTCACTCCATCTTCTGTCAACGAGTCTGAGGTCTCTCTCCACTGTCTGTCGCCAGCTCATCCTGGGTCGTCCTCTTTTTCTCTGGCCTACCAGGGTCTATTTAATGGCTGGTTCGCAGGTCTTGAAGAGGGTAATCTCAAGACATGACCCAGCCAGTGGTGGCGCCGTCTGCAGACGATGGTTGACACTGATGTCTTCATTTGGTATAAAGTCTGACCATTCCATGGCCAAGATCTTACGTAGGCACTTAGTATCAAAACGTCGAGTTTCGTCTCCTGGGTGGTCTTCAGTAGCCAGGTTTCAGAACCATATATAACAGCGTTGGAATTACACTAGAGTTATAAAATTTCAGTTTGATTCCAAGGAGAATTTCTCGCTATTCCTTAATTTGTTCAGCTGATTGAATGCTGATGTTGCTTTCCAATACGACACTTCAGTTCGTGGTTCGAAGTCATTGGCATTGTTGATGGAGCTGCCTAGGTATGTGAAGTTCTGTACTTCTTTCACTTGCTTTGGTCAATGAAACGTCTGTTGGCCCTTGGTGTTTACCGTAAGCATGTTTTTTAGTCTCTTTGCACTGATAATGAGGCCAATGTTGCCTGCAAACTTGCTGATATGTCTACAAGCACCAGCAGATGTTGAGCGGTGCTTGCAAGAGCTGCAATGTTATCAGCAAAATCCAGATCTGAGAGGCTGTTTCCTTCTGTCCACTTGATTCCCTTTCCTTGGGTTGCGTGTTTCAAAACCCAGTCAATGGCAAGTGCAAAAAGAGGAGAGGGGAGAGGATACACAACCTTGCCTTACCCCGGTGACAACTTCATACCAGTCACTGTAGCCATCTTCCGTCCTGACTCTGCACTTGGAGTTTATGTAAATCTGCTCTATGCCTGACACAACTGTCTCTGGGATGCCGTAGGTTTTCATGATTTTCCACAATGATGGTCTGTGGACACTGTCAAATGCTTTGGTGAAGTCAATGAAGCTGATGGCCAGGGGTACTTGGTGCTCTCCACACTTCTCGATGATCTGTCTTAGTGTGAAGATCTGTTCCGCACAGGATCGTTTCACGTGGAAGCCTGCTTGTTGTTCCCTGAGCTCATTGTCCACTACATCGCGCAGTCGGTTGAGGATGACCTGGAAGTACACTTTCCCTGGTATTGACAGTAGAGTACTCCCCTCCAGTTGTCGCGCTCTGAGAGGATGCCTTTGGGGGAATACAGACGATTTCGCCATTCTTCCAATCCTCTGGGATGACGCCGGAGTTCCAAACCTGGCTACAGAGACTGCACATCCAAGAGACGATGCAGTCACCACCATCTTTAAGAATTTCCGCTGTATTACATTGAACCCAGGGGACATCGTTCTTTAATGTCTTGATGGCTGTTCTGATCCCCCTCTTCGGTAAAGTCACTGGTGTTGATTGGGGGCAGGACGGATGGGTCATACCGCCTCCGCTGGTGTTGGTGGCTCGGGTCTGTTTAAGACTTCTTTGAAGTGCTCGGCCCTCTTGCAAGCTTCTCCTTGCCTCTTGACAGAAGTGTGCCGTCTTTTGCCTTCACAGGTGCAGAGCCAGTCTTCACAGTACCAGTTATCTTCTTTGCGATCTGGTAGACAGCTCACATGTAGTGCTTGGCGGCTTCTTCGGCATCTTCTGCATTCTTGTCCAGCCAATTACTTTTATCTGTCTGGGGTATTTCGCTTCACCTGCCTGTCTCTCTCGATGCGTATTTGGTAGTACGCTGTTTGGTCTAAGGAGCAGTTGGGTCTCTTCCGGTGGAGTTCTGTCCTCTCTGCTATCAACTCATGTGTCAAAGTGTCATCACTGATTCAGGCTTCTTAAACCTAGGATTTCTTTGCCAGCTTTTGCCATGGCATCCTTCATCTCCTCCCACCGTTCTGTCGCTCCTGGCATTGTTTCAGGTAGGACTGAATACCTGTTGCTCAGGAAAGCTCGGAACTGGGCCTCTGAGGTGGGGTCCTTCACCTTGCTTGTATTGTATCTCTTGGACAGTCTCTTTCTTCTTTCTTCTCTTCACCTTGGTCTTCAGCTTTGCGATCACCAAATGATGGTCACTGCACACGTCTGCTCCACGGGATACGTGTGTACATCTTGCAAACATGGAGTTCTCCACCTTGGCCCAATCGCGATGTAATCAATCTGAGTCTGAATCCTGTGATCATTTGATACCCATGTGATCTTAGAATATCATTATGTTGGAATAGTGACGGCCCAGTTTTCATGTTGTTCATTGCGCAGAACTGCAAGAAGCGTTCACCATTATCAGTTCTCTTGCCATACCCATGTGGACCAAGGACGTGCTCAAAGCCAGACCGATCCTCCCCCAGTCTGTGCATTCAGTCGTCCATGATCAATAAAATATCATGGCGTGGTACTTTTTCAACCAAGTCTTGAAGCTGCTGGTAGAAAGTGTCTTTGTCTGCATCATCGTGGTCATTGGTTGGGGCGTAGCACTGGATGATGGTGACCTTGGCGTGTGACCTGATGAATCGTGCTGTCAGGAGGCGCTCGTTCACTGGCGTCCATTCCTCTAGTGCACTGTCTGCTTGTCTGTCAAGGATAAGAGCGACGCCGACACGGCGAATGTTGTCATGACGACTTGAAAACAGGATGATCATGCCTTGTGTGTAAATTTCCCTGACTCTGTCCAACGAGTTTCGCTAGGGCCTAGGATGTTGGCTTGTAGGCCTTCATTTCCATGATGACTTGTGCCAACTTGGATGACGGGAACAAAGGTCTTACATTCCAATGTCCCAATGCGCCTAACCATTTTTTGCAGTTAGGACTCGAGTCATCGGGGCGCCAGCTTCCTAAGAAAGGCTTTCACAGACGTCCGTCATTCTGTCTCCGGTTTGGAGTCGGCTGTTGTCTTGACTGCGTTGACAATGAAAGCGTTTTGAACTGTTCGTAGCTCAAGTGTTTTACAGGAACAGGGTGCTAGCCTGAAGCCAAACCTCCTTGCAGTCATTTAAAGAGACTGTAGAAAGCAATCGTCACTCAAAGACCAACAGCCGATGTCCACTCACTTGGGGGCCTACGTGTGGCTGTTAAGCTTCTCTTGGAAACTCCTCAGCCCTAGCCGGTGCTTTCCGCAAGGGAAGTCGGTACACCTAGTGATGCCGTGTAAGACCCACCCCCCTCACGTGGTTCAGCCCGTCAGCTGCAGTGGTGTACCAGGGTGTGGCGCTAGGAGCCACCACGTGAGAGCTTTTGGAGATGGATGAGGATCGGTGATGCCCGTCCACCCTACCAGGTAGGATGCAGCTGCCGAATAACAAAGGTGCTACCTCTGTCCAGAGCTCGCTAAGCCCCTGTTATTTAATCATCATCATCATCATCATCATCATCATCATCATCATCATCATCATCATCATTTTTCATTGCGTGACGACAATTGAACATTACCGATTCTACTATAACTGCGAACCACTACTATTATTGTCTGATTGTGTTAATTAAACAAGCAAATTAATAAACAAATCTACGTTCTCTTTAGTGCTATCACATATTAAGTGTAGTAGTGGTGGTGGTGGTAGTAGTAGTGGTAACAGTAGTGGAGGAGGAGGAGGTAGAGAAGGAGAATGATCAGGAGTGGGGAAGGAGCAGTAATAGTGGTAGTAGTTGCAGTAATAGTAGTATCAGAAATGCTGAATTGTCACACAATGAAAATGATAATGATGATGATAACAATGATAATGATGAAAATGATAATACTAATAATAATTAATTATTTTTAGAGTTATAATGATAGTTATAGTAATGATAATAACAATAACAATAATAATAACATAATGATCATGATGATGATCATCATGATTATAATAATGATAAAAACATCACAACAACCAACAACAATAACAATAAAACTAAACAACAATAAAAATAATCATACAAGGAATTCTTATGCTTACATTCACTCACACTAAATACGCATGCATATACACACACTACTGTATCAACATTCCAAATTCCTGCTCATTCCGTTACCTCCCCCCTTCCATCAAAACACACACACACACACACACACACACACACACACACAACACACACACACACACACACACACACTCACACACGGACGCATGCACGCACGCAATCACGCACGCACGCACACACACACACACACACACACACACACACACACACACACACACACACACGCACAGGCACACACACACACACACACACACACAACACACACACACACACACACACACACTCACACACACACCACACACACACACACACACACACTATAAAAATAACATTAATAACAATAATTACGAATATTATACGAGGGATTTTTTCATGCTCCATGTCTATGCTGTGCTCTGAGTGCATACAAAAAGAAATGTTAAATCATAGGGGGGGAAATCAACGTTCAACAACCTGTATACATTCGCTCACACTAAATGCACACGCATATACACTCACTACCATATCAACATTACAAATTCCTGCTCAATCTCTTATCTCCACCCCCTCACATCAAACACACACACACACACACACACACACACACACACACACACACACACACACATACACACAAGCACGTACGCACGCGCACACACACACACACACAAGCACGTACGCACGCGCGCACACACACACACACACACACACACACACACACACACACACACACACACACACACTTACTTTGTGTGCGTGTGTGTTACACACACAACTCTGTGTGTGTGTGTGTGTGTGTGTGTGTGTGTGTGTGTGTGTGTGTGTGTGTGTTTGTGTGCGTGTGTGCGTATAGGTATGTTCATTATAGGTCACGGATGATGCCCTATGTGTTATTTTACCGTTTATAGTCGTTACTAGCGGCCATAATGGCCCATAATGGTTTTTCTTTTTTATGGAATATCTCCAAAAGTGCTTGGCCAGTCTTTCTGAAACTTTGTGTGTTCATTACGGGTCACGGATGATGCGGATGATGCCCGATGTGCTATTTTACCGTTTATAGCCATTACTAATGGCTGTAACGTCCCATAACAGTTTTTCTTTATGGAAAAACTCAGAAAGTACTTGGCCGATCTTTCTGAAAATTTGTAGGTATGTTCATTATGGGTCACAGATGATGGCCAATGTTTACCAGAATAGCCGTTACTAATGGCTATAACGGCCCAAAATGGTTTTTTCCTCTTTATGGAATATCTCACACGTATTCAAGATAGACTGAAGTACGTTTATATGCTTTGCATATTGTTATCCTTATATCGTCATCATATCGATATCTTTGTCTATATGCTACGTGATTTGGGTTCATCGGAGAGGTATTATTATTTTCTGTGACCATGGCGTGAGATTGTTTTGCTAAGCTTATTGTGTCGTCAAACCAAGAGTGTCCCTTATTTTTATATATAATAGGTGTGCCTTTGAGAGGATTACGATGATTCCCTCAGGCAGCTAGTGAAGGGTTTCTCATATTTAATAATATATTTCCCCCATTTTCTTCATTTTTTTTTTTTCACTAGAAGTTCAAATCTTCGCCAAGTCATTACTATAATGTTCGAAGAATTGATAGCCTGCACTTGTTTTCCCCCACTACTTAATTGTTCAGCATCATATTGTTTGGTCAATCTGTGGGAGATTGCATCTCTTGGAGATCCAAGTAAAGGTTGTCCTGCACAATTCTTTGCCACTGACAAAGCTTGGTTACTGAACAGCGGAGCTGACCACTCACACTGTTCCATATCTTTTGATCTCCCTTGCATCCTTGAATGGATCCTCAAGCATAGGCTCAAAGATTGTCCCCTACATTTTATACTGTTTGCATAATGATTTTTTTAGCAACTTTTTTCCTCTCCCACTTTCGTTTTATTCCATTTACTATCCTTTGCTGGCTGCTTTGGGGGTTGCTGTTGGATTCTCTTTTGAACCCTTGGTTGTGAAAACACCACAGAATCATGGACTGGGGTGTGTCTCTATTTTGACACCAAGAGCACAGACACAGTCAGCCGTGTCTCCCTGAGGAGTCCGATCCAGCAGACGAAAGGGCCAGGAGCAGACAATACAAATAGATGTGCCTTTGAGAGTGATTACGATGGTTCCTTCAGGCAGGTAGTGAAGGGTTTCTCATATTTATAATATATTCGCCATTTTCTTCATTTTTTTTCTCTAAAAGTTGAAATCTTTGCCAAGTCATTACTATAATGTTTGATGATTTGATAGCCTGCACTTGTTTTTTCCTCACTACTTAAATTGTTCAGCATTATATATATATATATATATATATAATATATATATATATATATATAAACGCCCTTTCTAAGAAGTGTTGGGTCAAAATAGTCTTCTGTTATTTGGGCAGGACTTTATCGACATAGCCAGTGACTGATCCCATCAGGTGTTGCATAGAGTCATAAAAGACATGTTATTTTATTTAAAGCAAAAACACATGTACTTTTATGATGACTGTGCAATGCATGGCACACTGAAGTCACTGGTTACTGCTTGCGATATAAGATGAGAGTCGTAAAACTGCGCCAGTTTAAAATATAGGCAGCTTCCGTGTCTTTGGTTCAAACTTAAGTTGAAGATTACATTTACTGTGTGCTGCTCCTCTGAACTTTTCGCTAATGTGATCATGGTCTCTTACTGTTGGATTCGTTGTGTCCATCGCTGTGGCGTCCGTCGCTCTTGCGTCCGTCGCTGCCGCGTCTGCTAGGCCTGGTGTTAGCTCGAAACCGCAAATCCAACAGTGAGTGGCTGAGTCATACTGTTGTTGATCTTCAGAGGTCATCTTAATGTCCGATAAATTCAGATTATTAGAACAATCATTACGCACTGCTGTATGCGTTTTAAGAAGTATTCCGCAGCATGAGGTCCTCTGTATAATTCTGGCTTTAAGTGGACGTCATCTGACTTGACAACAATGATAGCAAATGAACAAATCTAGTGATTATTCACTAGGACTGTTTTTGGTAAATTTTTTTTGGTGCTGGTCCCTCATAAGGAACAAAAAGTGACACGAAGTCTGCGTAAACAACATATGGACTCGTTTGCAGTCGTTTCCAGTTCTGAAACAAACCTTACTGCCTTCTCTCGGCGTGTAATTAGTTTTGTATTACAGTCAACTGGTTTGATACAATGTTTTATATGTTCACTTGTGGCTTGAACAGATGGAATTCATGTTAAACATTTTCTACAGATTTCTTGTTTGCCATAGTCTTTTGCAGTATATGATAACAGTCGGCTCATTATGCATATTAATCTGTAATGGTAAGACATTAGGAGTAAGTCCACATGGCTTTAGTCTGGATCACCTATTGTCGGACTGTTCTTGGACACTCTGATGGGCAGAAAGTTGGTTTCCTCAGACCATGTGAATACGTGAACAGTTATTGGTTTGTTCTGTTCTTCAAACTGATCAATTTTTGTCTACGCTAACAGGAAAGGATATTCCCACTGAAGTTAAGTTCATTGATATAAGGTTGATAGTTAGACATTCTCTCCGCATTTTTAGCAACGTGATGCAGCGTTGCAAGAACGCACCACATTAACATTTTGTTGTCTGAATTCTTTATGTTTAAACACTGCTCTTTTTGCAACTAATGCTGGGGGTAGCGGAATGTAAGACTTGCCCGCAGTCAGTGCATACTTTGCCTGTTTTGATTTGATCTCTAAGACTTCACCCTCTGACCAACCAGAGCCTCTCATTTTAGCTTCTTCAGAGGCTGCATTAAACTGTGTAAGCAGTTGGGTTTATTGTTATTGGAAGATGGATCAAAGCAGAAGGTAAGTCAATATCTCTTTGTCAAACACAGTTTTTTATGATATTATTGAAGTAAATGTGATACGTAGGATAAAACTAAAACCGTGTGCCATTATATAAGGTTATTGTTTTTTATAATAGGTAAAAATTTGTTGCGTTTTTATGGGCGTTCCACTATAGGGACGCTAGGCACGAAGGGGTACAGGTTTTTCATTTCATGCTAGTGACAGTTTTTTTTGTGTTTGAAATCAGTCTAAATTATAACAGTGCTGAAATATGTATGTTACATTTGTTATTTCGAGTCATATATGTTATGATTTTGATGTATATTTATTCTTTGTATTTCGTTACGTCAGTGTTATTAGTTACAGGATTGATAAACAGGCACGGGAGAAACGGGAAAAAAACATGACACATCATAGTTTTCTTTTTTTTATTTCAACTTATCTCTAACGATGAAATAAAGACAAACTAATCAAAGAACTGGATAGCTCAGTCAGTAGAGGGTTCGACTCTTATTCCAAAGGTCAAGAGTTTGAATCCCGGCATTACTGAAACTGGTTCGCTGGTGTCAGGACAATGTGACCCGCTGTCTCTGATCCGCGAAGTGGCTGAGACGTAAAACACCAAACCAACCAACAGTCAAACTAACCTAAATATGCGCATGCTCGCTTTCTTGGTGCTTACTTTATCAAAACGATCTCTGTTTTGCAGACGATACAATGTAAATGAAGTACTGGATATCCTTGAAGCGGACACTGCTTTCCAAACTCCCAATGTCTACATTGACCTCCCCCCCCCACCCCCCCACCTACTGATGAATTGACAGACGAGGACAGTGGAGATGAAGATGCTGAATTCACAATCTGAGTGGGCCGCAACTTTAGTCATCTGCTTCAGCAACAGTCATTTATGCTGACTGAAGACAGATCACCGTTGGTGACAGCACTCAGTCTACTCCCCAAGAGAACGACATGGTCAGTT